>VZTA01002147.1:155358-285870 GCA_013398855.1 Mohoua ochrocephala | reverse complement strand
AGTGGCTGTTGGTAACTTTTTCCTCTGTGTTCCTTAAGCCTTCCTCCAGCCATGGGCTGGACAGCTGTGAACTTGTCACAATTAAAACATATCAAGCAAAGCTGCTCTTTGTCAATGTGTAAATGGTTGAGTAAGTTGCTCTGCCACAGTGTGTCACATGTCACAGTGAACAGGCAGCTGAGGTAATGAGTGGAAGGTGATGTGGCTCTGAAACTCTGCTAAAACGTGGGATCATTTAGGATTGGGAGCTAATGAACTCCAAGGTCCTGATACTATGTCCTCTTAGCCAAAAGATTTCCTTTTTAAAATGGCTTTAGTGTCTCTCAAGGAGCCTATGAGGCTTAATTTATTAAAGATTGGGAAGTGTATAAGTTGAATATGGTTGAAGTATGCTGTTGTGTTATGAAATAGCTTGTTTCAATGGGGGCAAAAATACTATTTTTCAGGTTTTAGTGCTATTTTTGTTCTTTAGTAGGGATTCTGATTCGTTTTTTCCTTTTAAATTGAAGGAGAAATCCCTCAGTGCCACACCTTGCTATGGATCTCTGGTGTTATCTTTCATCTGCTTAGACAGTTTCCAGATGGCTCCTAGGGAATGTGATGGGGGAGACTCCTGGTTCAGGGTTCTCTTATTGAAAATTTTAGATGGAAACCAGTTACAACAGATGAGGTAGCCTATGTTGGTCTATTTTGAAACTGTTGCATTTGTTGGATGAAAGTTTCGATTTTAAGTAACATTTTCCTGTGAGGATTTATCTCCATTTTTGATAAAATGCAATAACGTTACTGCAGCAAGTAGGTTGTGGTTCCATTAAAAATTAGGATGTAAATTCTGGCTACTGAGTATCACTTTGTGCTCAGATGCCTTCATTCCTTGGAATAATTTCTCTTGCTTTATGTATTTTGGATGAATTTATCACTTCAATTGTTAATGAGTCAGATGATGCTTATATCTCCTGACAGAACACCGTTGCCAGCCATATGTATCTGTGTCAACTGAAGACTTGTAGTCTTCTGGGCAAAGCTGTTCAGGGTCTTAGTGCTGCAGGATCTACTCCAGGTTGTGTTACTGATCAGCAGGATGACTTTGGGCAAGACAGAATTCTTTCCTCACTGTACTCCCTCCCTTTCTACCTGTTTAAACTTTTTTTTTTTTCCTTTGACACCAGCTCTCTTCCCATCTTTCTCTGATGCTGTTAGTGCTACCCCTACCCTAGTTTTAGTCAAGAGCTATATGCCACAAATATCAGGCCTATCTTTTTACAGTTCAAAATATTGCTTTTTGCCTTTAAGAAATGTTCTGCCTTGCCTGGTATGGATTTGATGTGAGGTAAGTGGATTTTTCTTGATATGATGATTTTTAGTCAAGCATTCCTGTTTTCTTCTTTCTTTTTGTTGTTACTGTAAAGGCGTTAAGATTCCTCAGACACGGGAGTGTTAGGTTTACAAAGATGTGAAGCATGATAGAGACACACAAATTGATATACTTGTGAAAATCCATGTATTTGTCAAGTTGCACTTTCTCTCCCTTTTGTAAGGCAGGGCAGGAGTTGGCACCTTGAAGTACTGTTGCTTGTCCAGGGTGCTCTGCACAGGGAACCCGTGGTTCAGTGCTGTGTTGAACTTGCTAAGTAGCGGCTGCTTGACAGGGAACGTGGTCATTGCTCACCCATGGCTGCAGAAGGTAATACTTGAGCTTGAGGGTTTGAGTTTTGAAGCTGCTCATTCAGTCTCAGGACTGGTGTTCTGCTGCTGCTCTCTCGATGCAAGAATAAGTTACGTTAGGGGCTATTAAATGTTTCTGCTGCCCTTTGTATAAGCTTAGCTGAAATTCTGCAGCTAAATATAGCCATTATTTCTCAGATTGTGAATCCCTTTCTTGTCAGATTCAAACTCCTTTCGTTTTCTTTCTTTGCCTGCACCCTTGTTCTCTTGTTCTGAAGCTGCATGCTGATGACTTAGTCTTTACATGTTTCTTTTCATAGATGATTTGTGTCACTTCCTTCCTTCTCTCGGTATCCTTTTCTCTTTTTTCCCTTTGTGCCTCATGACCTCACCAACTTGTACCCATTGATGCATGGAGCTAGCCATGGATTTCCTCATCATGCCTCTATACTTGAAAGATGCTGTTATGTATACTTATTTTATCTATTCCAAACCTGCAGTTAAGAATTGTCGTTTTTCCCTTGCCTCTACCTATTGCAAGTGCTCTGCTTCACTCTGCCACTGGTGCTGTGCTTGCTTTCCTTCTCCCTGTCCTCCCTATCCACTGCTTAGCTATGCTGTGTGCTGAGGCCCTGCTTTGGGCTGTGTGGGACTTCACTGCTGCTGAGTTTGGAAGGTGGAGTTTAGTAAGAGCAGACTACTTGGGACTTGGTCTTACTCAGTTTCTGGTGCGGTTTGTAAGTGAATTGTGCATCTTAAGCAAATGCTCAGTTTCTCAAGGATCATTTACGAAGGATGGATAACATTTGCTTGCCACAGAGCAAGGTGTGATGTGTAAATGGCTAAATAGTGAATGCACTGTTAAGTATGTGCAGTCGTAGAGTAGTTAGAGTGTTAAATATTCACTATTTAGCCATTTACACATCACACCTTGCACTGTGGCAAGTAAATGTTATCTATCCTTCATCATAAATTGGTAGAGTCAGCATGTGTGACCTTCAAAGGAAACACATTGCAATCAATGAGTTTCAAGGGCTAAATATGTCCTCTAACTTGTTAGCCAGCCTCATGCCAATGGCATGAGTTGTTCTTGTGGCTGGGCCCAAAACTGGCCCAAGTCTTAAGAGCTGTGTGGAACTGCACACTCCTGAACTGAATAATACAGTTAACTGGAGCCTGAAGTGCATGGTTTTTGTCTTGAAGAAAATGGCTGTCCACCGGAAGAGTTTGGGGCTCTGATGCTGATCTTGGATGGGTGATCTTGGAGATGCCAAACTAAATCTTCCGTGATCTGGTCAACAGTAAAAAATGTGTCTTCTCAAGGCCTTGGCATCATGTGAAATCTGAAGATCTTTGCTTGTTTGGGTAACTGGAAAGGCACAGTGCAGATGCTGAGATCAAGATCTACTCAGTCTGGCAGAAAGCAGACTGCACTTGTGGAATCCTGGAGTCTGGAAGATCTTACTGGTCAATCACTTTTAAAAGGCCAAGTCTTTTAAACTAAGTGGGCATAATTCAGAATTGGCTAATGAGGAACAACAGTGTTTGTGGTGATTGCTGTCTTTCAAACTCATAAAAAGGCTTCTTTTTCCTTTCAGCAAGTTTTTGAGAGGTGAAAAGAAGGTGGAGAGGGAGGAAAACAGTCCATATGGCTGAATTTCAGTACTTGATTGTGAGTGAAATGAAAGCATGAATGGAGTTGCAGGTAGAATTGTAAAAAAAAAAACCCAAAACATTGTGAACTTTTAAATGAACAGATCATTCATTTTGCTGTGTAACCAGGATTCTAGATGTGAAACTTGCCCTTTATTGAATTGAATCCTGTTGGAATTCTGATTTACATTATCTAAGAAGTGTTTGGTAGCCCTTTCTTAAAAGGTGAGATCTACCTACGCTTTGTAGGCATTTTCAGTCTTGTGAATATACTGGCTTTGAATATCAGCAAGTGTGAAGGTAAGAGAAAAGTGAATCCCTGTGATATTTCAGCTTACAAGTTCTTAATCAAACCACAAGCATTTGTCCTTTTGCAGTCAGATGGAGGACTTCCCTCTGTTATCTGCAAGCAGTATTTAAATTTCAGGAACCTATTCTTTTTATCTCCTGTGAAAATGGAGCTACCATGTGCAGTGTACAAATCAGGAATGTACTTCTGTCCAAAGATCAAAGTGGTCTGTCTAGAACATTAACAGAGTACCTGGAAGATAAAAAGGACGTTGATAGTAGAGTTCCTTAGAGTATTTACAAACAGTGCAAGTTGGCAGTACCAGTTGTACCCTGAAAATCTTCCATGAGGAATGTCAGCTTGTAAATTGCAAGTTTGAAGTAGAGTGTTGTCAGATTTTTCTCCCTATAGGGATTACTGACAGCATCACGTTTTTTGAAATGTTTTTCATTGCAATCTTTCTTTTCAAAAAAAGAGTCCAGAATAGTTTCAGTGACCTTATTTTGTGCTTGAATTGTATGTCCATTAAGGTTAAGAGCACAACAGCCATTTTTCTTCTTCAGGTTTTCATAAAATGAGAAACGAAATGTTTTGCACTGCAATTTCAAGCGATTGAAATGCCTGCCCTTTTCAACGAGTGAGGTATTAAACATTTCATGGAATGCTCCTGATTCAGAGGTCCTGGGTGTAGGCTCTTTTGAGGTAGCATGTAAAAGTGTGTGTCTCTTAGTTACATCAACAGAGTCCACCCAAAAGTGGTGGGTAGTCAATGACACTGGTTTGCACAGCTGTACCTTTTCATCAGTTTCACTTCTTTCAATGTGGTATAGAAGGCATTTGCCATTCTTATGCAAAACCGTGCATGTTAGTTACAGAGAAAAGGCCCAGTGTCTCTTCCTGCTGCAGCTTTGATAACTTTCAGGCTTTCGAAGTTAAAGGCTCTTTACTTATTAATGACTTCTACATGAGATAGATTTCTGTGTCTAATCAGATTGAATATCCTTAAAATTTCTAATGGGATCCTTGAAAATCTGCCAATGGACTATATAGGTTTTCTGATGAATTGTTTTAATTGAGCTCTGCCTTGCTATTTGGTTAACAGTCTTCAGGGTAGCCTCAGGCTGCTTACTTTCCAATTTCCTTGTGTTATCTGTAGATAAATGTCCACCTCATTGGAGCTTAATGGCCAATTAGCTGAGTCAAATAAAATCTGAAAACACAAGAAACAGTGCTGATCATTGGCAGGATATTTGTGTCCTAACTGAGGTTAAATCCAGAGTTGCTGACCTGCTGACTGCCACTGCTCCTTGTGAGTAGTCTCATGGGGAAGCTGTGTTCAGCCTGTAAAGCACGGTTTAGCTAATTTTTCCCTGCAGTGTTGGTGCTTTATTTATTTTCTCATCAGTAGTTGGCAGATCTCTATTGTGAGCAAACTTTCCAGGTGAAGAAGCAATCAGTGTCACTTCCTTTGGGCCTGTATCAAAGAGACCTCTGTAAGGCCCGTTAGATCCTGTTAAAATTAGGCCCACATACAATCACAGACTTGTCAGGGTTGGGAAAGCCTTCCGAGATCGAGTCCAGCCTTTGACCAATCACCACCATGTCAACTAAACTGTAGCACTGTCATGTCCAGTCGTTTGAATACTTCCAGGGCTGGTGACTCCACCATCTCCCAGGGCAGCCCATTCCAGTGCTCACCCTTTCAGTGAAAAAACTCTTCCTAATGTCCAACATGAACCTCCCCTGATGCAGCTAGAGGCTGTGTCCTCTTGTCTTGTCTCTGGTTGCCTGGGAGAAGAGGCTGACCCCCACCTGGCTACAATCTCCTTTCAGGCAGTCATAGAGAGCGATAAGGTCTCCCTCAGCCTCCTTTTCTCCAGGCTAAACAACACCAACTCCCTCGGGACCCATCACTTCACCTTGTTGAGCCTCCCACAACTGGCTTTGACACATTGATCCAGCCCGTCCAGCAAATCAGCACTCCTGCCCAGCTTAGCACTGTCTACAAACTGGCTGAGAGGACACTTGATCTTCTCATTCAGGTCATTGATAAAGGTATTAAGCAGGACTGGCCCCAGCACTGAGCCTTGGGGAACACCACTTGTGACCAGCCACCAGCTGGATGTATGTCTGTTCCCCACTGGGCCTGGCTATCCAGCCACTTTTCAACCCAGTAAAGAGTGCATGGCTTAGACTTCTGAAATATCTGGTGGTTATCTCCATTTTGGAAAGGAAACGTGTCTGATATGGGTTGTCTCAAAGGAGCAGTGACCCTGAGGAAATAGAACGGTCTTTGCACCTTTGCCAGTCTGACCCTTGAAGATGGAGTAAGTTGGGTGTTTGCAAACACAAGCCTTCCAAGCTACTTTGCACATTCCTGTAAGAAAACTAACTTGGCGTAGATTGAGTTACTGTTCCAGTGTTGTTTGCTGCAGTTTAGAAGGACTGTGTTGGCCTGTTGAGTTGGAAAAAATGTGTTACTGAAATGCTGTAGTAAATGTTTTGGTTAGCAAACAGTTTGAGTGAACTCAACTGTCAAAATTAAACCCTAGGTGTAAGCAGCTGTACCAAGAGCTAGTCATTGCGTGTTTCCAGGGCAGAATAATTTTTGGATACTTTGGAACGTTCAGATTCATAATCTTGGGTCCTGCCCTTGGGTCACAGCAACCCCATGCAATACTGCAGGCTTGGGGAAAAGTGGTTAGAAAGATGCCCTGCGGAAAAGGACCTGGGGGTGCTGGTTGACAGCAGCTGAACATGAGCCAGCAGTGCCCAAAGGGCCAAGAAGGCCAAGGGCATCCTGGCCTGAGTCAGGAATAGTGTGGCCAGCAGGACCAGAGCAATGATTGTCCCCTTGTACTCAGCACAGGTGAGGCCACACCTTGAACCCTGTGTTCAGTTCTGGGCCCTTCACTGCAAGAAAGACATGGGGGTAGTGGAATGAGCCCAGAGTAGGGCAGTGGAGCTGGTGAAGGGTCTGGAGCACAAGTCTTGTGAGGAACAGCTGAAAGAGCTGGGGTTGTTTAACCGGCAGAACAGGAGGCTCATGGGGGAATCTTGCTGCTTTCTACAACACCCTGAAAGAAGGTTGTAGTGAGGTGAAGTAGTCAGGGTAGCAAGCAATAGGACAGGAGGAAATGGCCTCAAGTTGCACCAGGGCAGGTTTAGATTGGGAATAAAGACAAATTTCTTCACTGAAAGGGTGATCAAGCATTGGAACAGATTGCCCAGCAAAGTGGTAAAGTCATAATCCCTGCAAGTGTTCAAAAACCATGTAGATGTGGTCCTTAGAGATATGGGTAGTAGTGGACTTGTCAGTGCTGGGTTAATGTTTGGACTCAGTGATCATTGAGGCCTTTTCCCTCCTTAATGATTATATGATACACAGATGGGCTTTAATATTAATAGTTTGCATTTTTTATGATACTTCTTAAAAAACAGTTTATATATTTGGCAAACAACTGATCAGTATATATCTTCAGGTACCCATCTTCTCAGTATCCTAGCAGGAGGGAAACATAAATTATGGATGCTGGAAGTATTCCCATGGGATAGGAGAGCATTAGTAGTCATTAACAGATAAGGAAAACTGAAGCCAAAGAAAGCAGAATAATACGATCGTGTAAGACATCTGTGGCCGGGCTGAACCCTATCTCCGGTCATCTCAAATTGCGCACAGCGAGCCGCCCTTTCCTGAAAGGCATCCTGTCTGCAAGGCCAGACTTTGTCGCAGGTACTGACATTAATCTTCCTCCTCCTGAAGGTTATGTCACCAACATTCCTGTTGGAGAGCTGACTATGAGTCAGCACACTCGCGTGTAACCATTATGGTGTTTGAAGGGGCATCGTGGTGTTTCACGCCAGGTGGATGACATATGGCTACTAATTTGTAAAGCTGCATCTGTGTCTGCCTCAACTCTGGCAGCTGCTGTTGAGGGTAAAGCTCTAGAAGTGTGAGATACTTACCTTTAAGTGCATGTAGACAATAGCCTGTCTGTTTGATAAGTTTGATGAAAAGTTGTGAAGGGGCAGGATAGATAATGATGTGCAGTGAATGCTCACATCCTCCTTTGTCTGTTTGGTTTTTAATGGTATAAATAGATAATGGCGTCAGTTGGAAAGCTCAGGTGTGAAGTATGGTAGAAGTAGAGCGAGTTCTCTTTCCTAGATTAGTTTTATGTGTTAGTGATAGGAAATGTTCCTGTGTGGCATTACTGACAGCCTTGAGTGGCTGGCAAGAGTGTTTTAAATCCAAGACTGAATTCTTGGCTTTCTTCTGAGTTTCTAGTTGAATATATTTGCATTGGCAAAAAAAGTTGGCTGACTTAAAGACGTTTTAAGCACAGACTTAAAGTATCTTGAAATAGTAGGACTTGAATACCTTCTTTGCTTTCTCAAGGGCAAATTCTGCCACTGAACATATGTTGTAGATCACATTTTAAAGTGGTTTTTCCCTGGCTCCAATTTTGCTGCCTTTTACTTTGAGCAGCCTTTTTCTCCCCACCTCTGAAAAGGTAGTAGGATGTGGTTACTGAAATTATTGAATTCTGTACATGGAGCGTTCACTGTGCCTCTCTGAAGCGGGAAAATGTTGCACGTGGGTAGAGTGGAACACAAATCAAGGTGATGCACGTTCATGTACAAACAGAACTAAGATAACATGTCAGAGATAACAGTGATCCTCGGCAAGGCGTAACGTCGCGGAATTGTTTGCTGTCTGCCTTGCCTTGTGCCGTCTGCAAAATGGTGATAGCACTTACCCACCTCAGTTTCTTTAGTTTCATAAATGCTGGTAATGCTCAGTTCCCCAAAGTAGTGTCATCAATAATTCATTATCACTTAATTGCTGGAGCTGATTTCCGATTGATTTGCTAAGTAAGACGCTAGGAAGTGGTAGTTTCCCCTGTCAGTTCCACTTCTCTGCTTTTGCCAATGTTTTATGGGGTTGTTGTGCACTTGCCTTTTCCCTTCTCCACCGTGAATGCTTTGCCCTCGAGCCACAATAAAATTGGAGGAGCTTACAAAAGGAATGGGGCAAACAGCATCAGATGAGGTGGTGGATTTCTTTTTGCATTGGCAAAGCAGCAAGTCCAGGAAAGGCTGAACCGCAGACAGGCTGAACTTGGAGGACTCAGCCCTGCGTGTGTGACACATTGTCACTGTTTGTCACTTTGGCTTCTTTTCTTTGTTCAAATAGGCTGTTCCTAGACCGGTGTCTTTTCCTCTTGCTGGTACTCAAAGTGCTTACAGGTCTGCTGCTTTTGTCTGGTGCTGTTTTGTGTGAGAAGGCTCTTTCAGTTGTCCCTTTTATATCCCTACTCTGAATCACACGTGAGTTATTCCTGATTGGTTTTCATCATAATAGGAATATGTAGTTTTGGAGTGGATAACAGTTGTATATGTTTTGCTTTCTTGTGTGAGGAGTCATACCATCATACTTTCAATTGTATCATCAGAGGTGAGGATTTGGAATTGTGCAGGTTCTCCTTCCAGTGTTTCTGATAGCAAGAAGTGAGTGCCTCCTGTCTACTAGGGTGGAATATGGCAGATTGCTTTTCTGGATGCTAGAGAGTGGAACTTTAAAATAGATGTTCTGGAAAATATGTGGTGCTTATTTTTATTAGTATAGGGTAGTCTCTGTTCTGTGTAAGATATGAGCTAAAATACAAATGAGGAAGCAGGGCAGTATCACACTCTCTCATACGTAGAAATGAGAGGTGGGGAAGGAGTATCCGTTTATCTATATAGCTTATCCCCTAGGGCACTGCAAGCATCTTTCATCTACTGTCCTGGATGAAGGTCCAAAGATAAATAGCTACAACTGGACTTTAATCATAATGTTTTCTGATCATTTTCTTAAAATTTGGGACGTTGCCTTATGTTGCAGAATTGGAACCGTTTAACACTTGTGTAGGGTTTGGCAGTGCCAAATGTTTTCAAAGACTGTACTACATCCTAAAAACCAGCACACGGTCTGTTTGGGCATGTCTTTCATCTGAGACTGGTTTGCCAAGGAAGCATTAAAGGGAAATATAGTTTGTTTTTTTGGGGTGGGTGTTCGGTTTTTTTGTGTAAACCTACATAGCTTCCAAATTGATTCAGTTCTATCTTAAACACACATCAAGAATGATTTTGTGACTATTTTTATACATTCTTGAGAATTTGCGTCATTATTCTTTAAAAGAACCTAGATGGATTTGTTTCAGTGCATTAACTTTTTGCTTTCAACTGCTGTGAGTATAAAAATGAATTGACAACTCAGTTCTCAGGGATCACAGAATATCCTGATTTGGAAGGAACCCACAAGGATCATCAAGTCCAAATCTTGGCCCTGCACGGGACATCCCAAGAATCACACCATGTGCCTGAGAGCATTGTCCAAACACTTCTTAAACTCTGTCAGGCTTGGGGCTGTGACCACTTCCCTGGGGGGCCTGTTCCAGTGCCCAATCACCCTTTGTTGGTTTTGTTTCAATGTATTCTGATGTCTTTAAACTTCATTAAAGGGACTGGACTGGAAAGAATGTCAATGCCAATCAGCTGCTTTGTGGGATTCCTTAAGGACCTCTACTGCATTCTTGCTTCAGTTTTCAGTTACCAAGCTTCCTTTAAAAAGTGTTGGGTTTCAAAATGAAATTTCAAATGATGAAATTTCATTAAAACTAAAAAGTTAATCTTTTCAGCCTGCTGCACTTTGTTCTGTCTGTAGTCACTCTTGCCTCTCTTCAGGGAAAAAGGAGGACACAAAAGATGCTGCTGCTTTTAGTAAATAGTTTTTCATGAGGGAGTTGTCACACTGAGAGTTTTGACTTGAATGTGTTGCAGCTAGGATGTTTTGCACAGCAATGTACCTGCATTATGTTCCTAAATCTCTTCTTCCATGTATTAAAAGGAATATCTGTTGTCGACCTTTCTAGGCAGCAAATTGAGAAAGGGAAAAGAGTATTTTTTAAGTCTGAGTACAATGGCTTAAAACTTTACTTTCTACAAACAAAAGTAATCCTTGATTCTGTGCTTTTCTCGAGTGAGATTTTAACAGCTTCAGTGGAGCAGCTCTGATATAAAGGTGCAGCAGAAAGAAGAATTAAGACTTGGGCAGATCTATGGGGGAGGAGTAATTGCTTTCTGGTTTCCAGTGGCACAATGAATTTTGTGCTTTTGGTTGGGGAATATGTGGGGGAAGGAAGCTTTTTCTGTCTTACATTTAAAGTTTTACTGTGGTTTTGATCTTGCCATACAAATTTTTTTAGTGCTAAGTAAGTGTTTGATCACGCAGCATCTCTGTTAGCATGTGCCTGTTGTTGCCAAGGTGCTTCTGAAACACAGAGGCTGTGTGGACATACTGGAAGAGTTGTGTCACCACCCACCTCTGGCAGTCGCTGTGATCAACAGTCTGTTGTGTCTGAGTGTGATGAAGAATGTCAGCCGGGTACAGGGTTATCTGCAATACACTGAAAAATTCATAATGGCCACTTGAATGATGACAGTGATGAAACTGCAAAGTTACCTTGTGGTAGTCTCTGTGAGAATGTATTCCTGCCTTTGGGATGAAGCTTCCAGACTGCTGCAGGATACTCTGTACCATTTCTGATCATATGCATGAACTTGGTGATCAGGTAAGGTGAAAGGAAGCAAGAACTTTCATCCTCAGCTTAAGGATGTCTGTGGGGTGCTGTATCATAGACATTTTCACATGACCCTCTTTGGAGTTCACACGTGGAGTGAACGGGTGTTGTTTGGTGGTGGTAACACTTCAGTTAAGTTTGTTTGTGCAGTCGTCAGCTGTAATGCAGTCAATACTTAGTATTGCTTTTAAATTTATTTCTTGGAAAATCTGGAGAAAACACAGCCATAGTTCAAGGAACTAATAGATAATATAAAGTGCTTCTGGTTCAGCCACATCATCTGCTTTGTGAAACGTAAGAATATGATCTAGGACACTTACAGCTTGAACAAAGTTTCTTGGTCCTGGGTGAATTTTAGCACTACATTATATTTTCTGTGTTAGTTTCCCCTTTATACACTTTCAGATTGTTCACAGAATATGGGTCAGTGTACATGGTCAAAAGTAATACTATTTTTGTGTTAACCTCCTGAATCAGAAATATCAATATACAAAACTTGTAGCGAAGCAACAAATGCATAAATATTTCTTTTCTATGTTATGGACTATATTGTGATTGAATATGTGAAAATTAATTGCATAGGAGATGAGGAAGATGGGAAGGACTATAGTAATCACGTTCAGCCTTTCTTGAGTGACTAAAAATTAAGTCAAATTAATTCTATTTATTAGTTGAGCTTCACACCTTTTTTCTTTTCCAAAGGGACTAACCCTTGAACTGAAGAGAAGCACTGTCACTTAAGTAGAAAGCAAACACAATTCAAGTGCTTTCAATAAAACAGCTATACAGTTAATTTTTCCTGCAGCCACTCCAGTTACATGGCTGTTAACAGTTAAATTATGAATGAAGTATTCTGAAGGAAGCCTCTCCTGACTGTCAGCTATCCTCTTTGGCTTGGGCTGGTCACCAGGGTCACAGGAGTCTCATTCCACATGAAGCAGTACGGGATGCAGACAGGCTTTCTTCCAGACCTGAAGAGAACGCGACTGAGTTGTCGATGTCATTCATAAAACTCGGTTCTTCTAGGCCTTGAATGCAAGGAGTTCACGTCCTGTCACCGTGAGCGATGAGTGTCCTCGCACATACTGATGAACGAAGCCTGTCTGGAATGAGTCGGGCTGCAAGATGCTTGCTTGGGGGTCTCTGAAAACAGAGCAGCCTGATGTCTTGTATAACGTATGAGGTCACAGGTTAGCCAGTGACATCACCAGTCTCATGAGGTTGCTTATCCTGTGTCCTAGACAGTATGGCTTATTGTCTTTTTGTGTTGTGTAATGTCTCCTGCTAACAGGATGGCACAGCTATCCTGTTAAATTGAGCATTAGTGATAATAACAATGAAAGCATGCTTTTTTTTTTTTTTGGAAGCGCCTTGAAGGGTAGTCACGTTTTTTTGTTTGTGATAAAAAGAATATTAAAAGTAGTCCCAAGTTCATGGTCTTTATGATCTAAGCACAGGATTTGTCTTCTTGGCCAAATATTTTTTGCTTTGTGAGAGTGATTTTTTTGCCAAAGTACTGATCTCCACATACTTCAGTAACTTGCCAGTATTGGGAAATAAAACTGAAGGGAAAATTCAGGGAAGATAATTGTGTTAAGTGAAAGCCCCCTCCTACTTGTCTTGTAGGAGGAAAATCTTTGCTTTCTTTAATCTTTTTTTTTCCATTTGCTTTGCATCTTGTCTGATGCAAAGTGTGTGAAACCTTTCTGAAGAGTTTAACTAATTTTCCAAAGTTATAGCAGGGTCTGTTACCTCAGAGCTTTGTACCTCACTCGTGAGGCCTGTTTTTCTGATGCTAATGGAGTAGCTGCAGAGAACAGGCGAAGCCTCAGTGTATGGATGGTTGCAGTTTACTGGGCTTTCCAGTTGAGAAGGTGGGAGCTGTGGCTGCAACTCTTTGACAGAAGATCTGAACAGAATGTGTCACCTTGACTTTCAAGAAAATTACTGCAGTAACTGGGAATCAAAATTAGAAAAATGAGTCTGTGAAGAACCTCAGGTGCCTTTTTAAGAACTTTGTTGCTCCCGAGTGTCGTCAATTCAGGTTTCCCCAGGAGAAAAGTGAGCTTTGATTGTTCAGCAAGATTCCTGTTCTTCTAAATGTGGGCCTGTGTTTTTAAAGAGAGGGTATGTGTGACAGGGCTCTGGTGCTGAAAGACTGAAAATCTTAGTAAGTCTGGAGTAAGTCTGCTTAGGTATTTGGTTAGAAAATCTAACCCCAAATGAGCAGAAGCAAGTAAGGACTGCAAGTGGGTTGAGACATTGTTCTGCCAAGGAAGGATCAGAGTTGTCATAACAGCCGCGATGCACTGACGTGCTGGCTCGCGGAAATGCAAAGGCTGGAGGCTGCTTTGCTTTTGTTGCTTCTGTTGCACACTTCTGTTAAGTAGGAGAAACCTTGGCTGGTGTCTGTATGCATTACACGGGTGGTCTCTTCTGATGGCAGTGGCTGGCAG
Source organism: Mohoua ochrocephala (assembly GCA_013398855.1). Classification (NCBI taxonomy): domain Eukaryota; kingdom Metazoa; phylum Chordata; class Aves; order Passeriformes; family Acanthizidae; genus Mohoua; species Mohoua ochrocephala. Next base: position 272,182 of record VZTA01002147.1, on the reverse strand, counting down.
TCTAGCACTATGTATTACCTACCAAAATAGGTAACTTTAAGCCCTTAAAAATATCTGTTATGTACAGTTTTCATTGTCTTCTGAACTTTTTGTAGTGTGTGAGAAGGACAGAAAGGAAGGTACAAGTGTGTATGTGAGCAGTAGTGGGAGAGCCACAATTAGAGCTAGCCAGTTGAAGATTTCTTGGAGCTGTGAAAGAAAATTGAACATTTTTGTTACAGAGTAAATATGTTCAGGTTGTCCTTGTACTCCAAAGACATCTCCTGCTGCTTGTTTTGTCTTACCAAGATTTGATAGCTGCTTGGCAGAAGTCTTGGCATTGCTTGGCACTAGCAAGTCTCTGCTCATCAACTTGAAAAAAATGAATGCTGAAACTCAGAAATGCACAGTTTTTAGCTGCACTGTTTTTGTCATTATCAAATCAATACAGTTTGATTTTTCTTATTTCTTTCTTTCCAGAGATTTGGGAAAAAACAGAAAAGCTTTCATAAAGTGTGGTATCTTTCTTTTAATTCTCATTAATCAAATACAGTCTCCAGCAGTAAAACCACGATGTGAGACCCACTATGCTAAATTTACACCCTGCAATTTTCAAACATTAGTTGCCGCTAAATTGGCAGAGTGACTGGAACCAAATATACCTGCTTTGCAATTATATCTGCTGGGTTGGTATTTATGGGAATAGCCAACTAGGCCAACAAGAGTAAAAATTAAAATTAACCCTTAATGGCAGCATGCTGAAACTGCTGTTTCATTACTGTGTTCAGCTAGGTGCTGAAGAACCTCTGTTCTGGCCAGCCTCAGATGCCACTGCAGTGATAATGCTTACTTTCTGAGAAGCTTGAAAAAAAGATTGGCAAATTTATGAATTTAGTGCATCCTAAGTTCCAGTTTGGATTTTATGTGAAAACAAATGTATCCTGCCTTGGAACCAAGTAGTATGCATGTTGAGAATCAAAAATTTATTACTGAGTATGTAGAATCCACATCTTTTGTCTACGCATTTCGAGTTCTCTGGCTTATTGAGATATTAAGAGTTTTGTTTTGTTGAAAATTTTCATGAGGTTCTTGAGATCTTGTCTGTTTCTTCTGATCCCAGTCTGCGCAGCTCTGTAGGTGATTCCTCAGCTCATGGGTTTGCTCCGCAGCCCTCACAGCGTTTGCCAGTTTGGCACGCTCCGCCTGGACACGTCTTCGCCCCAGCTTCTACAGAAAGCACACTTTGTAGCATACGTAGATGTGATGGGTGCCAGAAGGAATGTGGGGCTGTCAGTTTGTTTAGCCAGGAAAATGATGTGTGGAGTTACAGCATGGGATTTTAGAGATCTCCTGAGTTTGGATTTGGCTCAGTGGAGAAGAATACCTGATGCAAAAAATGTTGAATGAAGCCTTAAAAGGCAAGAATGGCTTTGTAGATAACTGGAAACGTATTCATTTTTGTTAACTGAGTTTGTCCCCAGGATTGACTTATCTGAATGAAACACATCCAGGTTTGGAAGCTGCAAGAGGGCTCAAGTCAGACACCCAAAATATTTGGATTAGGGGCTGAAGTATGTAAATGCTTAATCTTTCTTAACTAGAGTGTACTGGAAAGCTTCTTTTCTGAGACTTTTTGTCTCATGGGCACTTTGAGTAGGGTGGATAACATATTTTTTTCTTTTGAGACCAGGACAGGTATCTAAAAAGCAGGTGCTACTTTTTTTGTTGGTTTTTTTTTTTTGAGAAACTTTTCAGAGAATTTTAGGAAATAAAGGAAACAGAACTGTCAGGAAGCAAAAAGTGGGAAAAGAAAGTAAGTTAGTACTCCACATAGACGGAATCTTGGTCTTTTTGTTTTGTGGCCCTTTCCAGAGACACTATCTACAGTTGCATCCACTGCTCCTGGGGAAAGTTCATTTTTCTCATGTACACATGAAAAGCTTTCCTGCTTTTTGCTAAATCTTCCTCTGTCTACCTTCATTCCAGTATTCTTCACTCTTTGCTGTGCTGTTAAATGCAGCAACTGTTGAAAAAGCCAAAATTCAAGATTACCTGTATTGCAGTCAACCCCCTGATTTTACTGCTAGCTCGAAAGCAGTTTGGAGTGTGTGGTGTGTGGAATGGTGTCTTGCTGTGGCAGTATTTGCTGGAAAGAAACGGTCAGCAGTGCCTTGCAGGAAGATTGCACAGCCCCACTGCGCACGCCACGTTAATGTCCTGTTGTGTGGAGGCACTCTGTGCATTCCTCTACAGGGGAACAACATCATTGCTCTTGGCTGTGGCTTCTGGTACAATGAGTAAGTGGAAGAGATAAGGTGAAACTAAACTCCAGTGAAAAGAATGAGTCCCTCATTTCAGTATAATCCCTGCCATGTATCTGCCTAACAGCATGTTTCCTATTGACAAAATGCAAATGACATTTATTTTTCTAGTTTTGATTTGCTTACAGAAAGCAGCAGCAGTCTAATCCATGCAGCAAACACTGAGTAACTTTATCTGCTGGATAAATTTTTATTATTGCTGTGTAAAACACATCAAAGAGCTCAGTTCAAGTGGGAGAAAATCACACTTTAAGTAAGTGGTTATAAAAGCTGTTATTTTTCACTTGCAATGATTATTTTCTAGGTCTCTGGTAGTGATTATGAGAAATTTCCAACTTCAAATAAATAACCATTACTTGTATACATCTGTCATTCCTGAGCCCCATCTTCTGCCCCGACTTAACTCCCTTTGAGGCTTACCTAGTGGAGGACATGTGACCAGAGCTACAGGAAAAGGGAAAATACACAGTCTTCTATAAAAAGAAACCTCTCGGCGCTAAAGTAATGGCAAAATCTCTTCAAATAGACGTAGGGCATGACATTTGAAGAGGCTTGTATCCCGTAGTTAAATTAGACCAGTATGTTAGCAGGGGTCTCCAAAATTCTGTGACAGAGGTGGGAGGTCCTGGACAGTCTGAAGGGTGTTGCTGTGGCTGCCCCATGGCTTGTCATGTTTTCATATATATATAGGGTAGATGAAAATAGGCTGACTATAACCCAGCCTGGTGATCCTCTGAAATCAAGGCTCTGTTTGGCTTGTTTTGTTGAAATTGTTTTTTCTGACAAGGTCCAGTTCTGCGTCCTGCAGCTGGTGAGGAATGAGTTGCCGTTCTCCTTAAAGATTCAGGGATGTTCTAAGTTCACTTTGCATCGTGTTTTGTCACCCAATACACACGGTCTTCATGTATGCCCTCTTTTCGGTCTCACTCTTGCCTTTTTGTTGGATTTGCATGTATTTGAAGAGGTTATCATCTATTTCCAGGTGATGCTTCTGTTTAGGAATGCTATCCCATCTTCACTGTCTGTGTGCTGTCACTACCACCTAGTACAGTCACTTCCCTTTTCTTAAACTGTTGCCTTTCCTTGACTCTGATTGTCTTCTGGTAATTCTTCTCCTAATTTTAACTGTTGATTCAACGTATTTAGAAAAACATTCTTGTTCTGCTTCCAGATTTTTTTAAGAGCCTCAGGAGAGAGGTTTCTGGTTTCCTTGTTTTCTTTTCTTAGGGCGAGACTTCAAAGCAGGAGCTGAGTTGCCTTCCTAGGGTAGGGATGTCTGCAGACCTGTCTCTTGTCTAGATTAAAATCATGGTTATCTGTCATCAATCTCCTCACACTTGAAAATTAGCTCAGTGTTGTTGAGTGAAAGGTTATGAGTTATTTCTTTATTGTTAAGGACTTTGTTGATGTTTTGTTATTCTGTCCTGCATCCCAACCTTTCTTGGACTTGGTTCTTCTGTGGAGCCTCGCACGCAGCTCTCTTCCAGGCTCTTTTTGAGGTGCGACCTTTTCATGTAGTCTCAGAGCCCAAGTTCTCCCCTCATTGCCAGTACCACAGCTTACCTTCCCCTCCTGATGTGCTGTCAGATCCTTAATGCGAACTCTCCAGATGGGAAGGTCCCTCTGCCATCTCTATCATCAGAAAGATAATCATTATCACAACTTCATCTTGATTTGCTTTCTCCACCATTATCACGCAGCGAGTTTGCTTTCAGAGCCCTGCACGTTTTGTCTCTAGCACACCTTTGAAATCCTCACTCGCCAGTGCTGAGGGATGCACTTGGAGCACGTGCTGGGTGTGCAGCTGCAGTGAGAGCTGCAGGTTGTGCCCTGCGTGGGAGAAATGTCGGGAACCCCAGACAAGGAAAGGGCTGTGACCTGGTGCCGACCCTTTGTACAGCAAAGGGCACAGGGACCTGTGGCACTGGCCAGGTGACCGGACACCTGGACACAGCAGGAGCCAAGGGCTCAGCAGGAAGACTCCAGACTATTGGGGGCACAGAGTGAGGGTATAAAAGCACAGGGATTCCTTTGTTCAGGCTCCCTCTCCAGAGGCACCAGCTCGAGCTGGTTTTGTGTTATGCACCACGATTAAATTACTTAAAGGAACCACATATTTGTGACTCTACTATGGGAAACCAGAGTTAATGCGGTAAGGAAACCTTGTCTGACTGTGGGAGTGTGGGGTATGTAGGGAGTCAAGTAGGGCACCCATGGGGTCACTGGAGCCACCCACTGTGTAGGGGCTTCAGTGCCAGCAGTGAAAAGTGTCTGGTCGTAGGAGTGTGACTGCCAGAGTGACTCCTGGGTAGTCGGACAGGTAAGTTCCTGTAACACCAGCAAGATGTCAGTGTAGGAAACCAGCCTTCACCATTTACATATTTGCTGGGACACAGAGTGGCATGTCTGGTTCTGACACGCAGCTTTCCTTACTGGGCAAGACTGATATATAGCTACTAAGAAGAAATTAGTGCTCTTGAAAACTTTGCTGCTTAAAAAGCAATTGTGGCATAAAATCTTGTTAAAGATAAGCAGCTTTATGAGACTAAGTGGTGTCTATTGCAGTTGAAAATGACAGGAGTGTTTGCTTTAGGTTACCTGACTTAGCCTGAGAAAAGGCGACAGTCCTTGTTGTGTTCTTAATCTGGAGGGAGCATGTATGCTCCTTTCTCTCTCTTCTGTGATGGCATAAGCTCTTGAAACTTTGTGGTGGGTTGATTCAGACAGCACTGAGCACTGCAGGCTCTAGGTTAACTCTTTTCAAGGCTTGCTGCTCACCTGTGGTGGAGTTGATGCAACCGGATAGTAAGAGGAAGACAGGAATTTATAGCCAGGGTTGAAGAAAGTTGGGGCTATTTGCTCTGATTTAGATCAGCTTAAGCTGTTGAGGACATGCACCTTTAGGTAATCACAGCCATGAACAGAAAGCAGCAGTTAGTTTGACATAGGGCTTTTGCCCCTGACCAGTGATACCATTCCATACCGTCATCATTGCATGGATCTGGACTCTATGATCTCTGTAGGTGCAGAGGTGGTCATTTTGTATGGTTGGGGTTTTTTTTCCTCGCTGGCTGAAACATTCTGTTGCCTACCAGTTAATACCTGTTTATAGTTTGTTTGAGGTTTTTTTTTACTGTAACACGTAGCTCTTGCTTAAACTGCATTCAGTTGCAAAGGTTGATTCTATGTCTGATCTGTGTGGTGAGACATAAGACTACGGAAATATTAAATATTCTTAAAAGTGCTGAGTGACTATTCATTGGAGGAGGGGCAAGATGATACTTCATTAGCATCCTTCATTAGCATTCTTTCATCCCTTCTGTGTTTTTGTACTGCTGAATATTTGGGCATTGTTATTTTTGTATGCTGGGATGTAAAAGAGGGGGATGTGTTCAGTATCAGCTACCAACTCCAAAGGACTCCAGTGATTTTTATGCCTGTAAGTTAGAGCATACTTTAACCACTGCCATAGTGAAATGCTCCTAGAGCAACTGACGTCATGGAGTTATTTTTTTCAGAGAATTAACACTTTTACAGCCGCACAGTTAACTTCTGCCAGTCCTTGTGATTACTTCTCATTGGAGCAGCGCTTTAAGGGATTGTCATGTGACACAGCAGAACAGCTTGAAGTACCGCTTGCCTGTGGGGAAATAACCTAATAGTGAATTCAGTTGTTTTCTTCAGACAGAACAACTGTGGGATTTTTCTTACATCATGTGTAAAGCCTAGATTGATTTGTCCAGCTAGTAAGGCTGAACATCCCAGAGTTTGCGCAGCTAACCATCCTCTCTGAAGGCCCTGAAATGCAGGTAATTCAGTACATGTTTTTAAGCAAGAAAATATGGTTAACAGCAGCCTTTTATGACCCCTTGCATCTGCATTGGGCAAAAGAAGTCCTTGCAGAAACAAGTCTCAAAGGGCAATTAAAAGCTTTTGATCTTTGAAAGTAAATGTTCTGATTCTGTGATTGGGAAACTTAATTGTGGTAGGTAGGCTTTTTATTGACATAGAATATCATGTGAGGAAATTTAAACCTAGCCCTCCCAACTGTTAGAAAAACAATAAAATACCCATAGTGCTTCTTGTTAAATGGAAGGGGTTTTTTCATCAGTTCTATTGCTGTTTGTTACTCCTTTAAATTTGATGCTGAATGAATCAAACTCAGTCTTGCTGCTGTCACATTTCAGGCATGATCTCAGTATTTTCCGGGCAGAATGTCAGCTCGGCCTGTTTTTTGGGAAATTGGAGTAGTGTGATGGATCACATGAGCTTATTATCTCCTTGTTTACCCCTACTCCCCAATTAATTTCTCTTAGGTACATCTGTTTGATACAAAAACTGATGGCAAGTAATTACAAGTGTATTGTTAAATGAAAGACAGGAATAATGAAATCTAAATTCTGTCCCAAGATCTCTTGTAGATCTTCTGCATTATTGTGCATAAATCCTTTAGTAGTTTGTTTTTGTGAAGACAAAAATAATGTTTTTCTCAGGGTGGTGTTACAGCAGCATGCCATGGAATCATAGAACATGCTGTGTTGGAAAGGACCCATCAGGATCATCAAGTCCAACTCCTGGCCCTGCCCAGGACACCCCAAGAGTCACACCGCATGCCCGAGAGCATTGTCCAAACGCTTCTGGAACTCTGTCAGGCTGGTGCTGTGACCACTTCCCTGGGGAGCCTGTTCCAAGTGCCCAGCCACCCTCTGGGTGAAGAACCGTTTTCTAATATCCAACCTAAAGCTGCCCTGACACAACTTCAGGTCATTCCCTTTGGTCCTGTCACTGGTCACCAGAGAGAAGAGATCAGTCTGTCCCTCCTCTTCCCCTCATGATAAGTTGAAGAGCACAAAGGTGTCCCCTCAGTCTCCTCTTCTCCAGACTGAACAGACCAAGTGACCTCAGCTGCTTTTCATACAGCTTCGCCTTCCAGATCCTTCACGATCCTAGTGGCCCTCCTTTGGATACTCCCTAATACCTGTATATCATTTTTATGTTGTGGCACCCAAAATTGCCCCCAGCACTCGAGGTGAGGCCACCCCAGTGCAGAGCAGAGCGGGACAATCCCCTCCCTTGCCTGGCTGGTGATGCTGTGCCTGATGCCCCCCAGGACAGAGTGGGCCCTCCTGGCTGCCAGGGCACTACCGGCTCAGATTCAACTTCCCATAGACCAGGACCCCCAGGTGCCTTTCCACAGCACTGCTCCAGCTTCTTATTTCCTAATCTACACACACAACCAGTGTTGCCCTGTCCCAGGTGCAGAATCCAGCACTTGTCCTTGTTAAACTTCACACAGTTGGGGTCCTTCAAAGGTATTAAAAATGAAATGTTTTTATCTTTGCTGCTCCTTTAAGGAAGCGGTGTGGGTAGCTTTAGCTTGGATAAGAACAGCATAAAATCTCCATTTGACCTTCTTGCTGGGGACTACTACTCTTTCGAGGTGTACCCGGTTCAGTAATCGAAAGTATTCCTTCCTCCTTATTTCTGCTTCCTTTTTCTGTTTAAACTGTACTAGTTTGGAGCTGCGTTCACTCTGCGCCGTTAATGGCCCGTAGCCGGTTTCCCTTCCACCACGCTAAGTGTGCCGAGAGCCCGCAGACCTGTGGGATGTATTTTTGGTGTGTACTCAAGCAGCTGCACTGCTGCTGAGACAAGCAAATGTGGACGCTTTAGTGAAATGCCCAGTCCCCCAAATATAGAATCCAGCCACAAAGGCTGCAGGATTAAAGTAAGCCTGTTCACCTCAGCTCACTTCCTGCACATGTTGTTGCAAGGAAAAAGCAAATGGTTGTTTATTAGGGAATGATTTAGAAGATTATATTTAATTAAGGTGCTTGCATGGCTAAGTGCTGAAATGCAGCCACCTACTACGGGGAATGTGCCAGTTGCTTCAACTAACGCTGTAAGATATTTAGAAGAAGATACTCTGTTCTATGCATATTGTATTATTTATGGTGGAGACCGTGATGGATTAATTGGTTTCCAGTTCAACAAAGGCAGCTTTTGCAGTGAGGAATTAATGGGTGAGCGATGGGCATTGGATAGTAGTCGGTGTTCCTTGCCGCAGTAGTTTTTCTGTCTAAATTAAAAGAAGCTATCCATTTTAGTGCTCTGAGAGGGTTTTCCCATTGTCTTTGACTTGCCTCAGTAATATTTAGCGTTTAATTTGAAGTTATCATAGGAGTTTCTGATCTTTTGGCTAAGACTGATCCATTTTAAATCTTGAAAATTCCAGGTACCAAATATACCACATCTCATGGATCGTGGTTGGAAAAAACTGAAAGAGGGGAAGTTGAACCTGATCAATGAACAGTTCCTTGAGTAATCACTAATTTACCTGCTGCTTCAGTGAAGAAACATTTTTGAGCAGTTGTATTGCAGTGGAGCTATCAATCTGCCTTTACAAATAACCCTTATAACTTCTAATATAGCATAAGCACTGTAATTATCGGGCAGTTTAAATGAGGATAGGGGAGGATAGGGATTAAAACTGTTCAAGGGGATTTGAGTTGTCAGATAATCAGTGGCAGGTGTCCTTTACTTGTGGCAGATGGCTTAGGTGTTGTCAGAGGTTTCACTGCAGAGCAAGAGAGAGCTTGTCTTATTCTTTGCTTCCCAAAGCCAGCTTGAATGTGCACTGGCATGCTTTTCTTCTGTTCTGGCAAAGACCTTTGCAGCAGTGCATAGAAAAGCAAATCAAACTGAAGACTGGCATTAATTCTGATTTACACGATACACTTATGAACATTCAGCTGCAAACAACTTTTTGAGTAATACCAGAAGTGTTTATTTGAGAGATGGAAAGTAAACTTCATCTTCATTGATGTATTTTCCTTACCTTTTTGGTGCTGTTAATGAGCAATCTTTTTATACCCTATGTGCTTGAATTCAGTATGGGCACCTTCGTCTCCAAAAACTAGTGCCTTGTTTTCATTTTAACCAGGGGTGAAGTGTAGTAAAGAGGTTGAGCGAGTTTGTTCCACAGTCTCTCAGGGTGGCTGCAGGAGTCCTGACTTTCTCCCACAAGCACAAATCATCTCTGCCTTCTGTTTCAGTGCAGTGAGCGTTAAGGCAAGCCTGCCTTAATGCCACTGGTGTTATCTTGCTGACAACATACTTCTGTTGCCAGTGAAGTTTGTGCATGCACATGTTGAACTGAAGTTTATAGGCAAAGCACTTTCTTCGTGCTCAGCTTTTGAATTCCTCCTCTGAGTGCATCACCTGCATTAGTAGATCTCTGTAAAGTAGGCATGGAGTGAGTCAGATGTTTCATGTCAACATAAAGAAGTATGAAAAGAAACATCTGTCCTGAGGGGCTAAATTTACACAGGCAACTAGTGTTTGGTAAGAAGATAAGTGTTTGGAAGTAGTTTTGTGTTCTCTGAGGAATCAAATCTTGTATTAGCCTACCAGTCACTTGACACTGCTTATTTGCAGTCTTTTAAGATGCCAGAGAAAGATCAAAAAGTGTTTGTTCAAGTCTGCTAATATTGCTTGCTTTCTTTAGTTGTGATGTTTTTTGCTGGTGATCAAATATTGGCAGGTATTGAAGGTATGTCTTCTTGATGCCATCTTGCTGCAAATTTCCACTACTGACTCGCTGTAGTCTCTCTCCTTTTGTTTTCATAACGTGTTGCAGATTTCAGTAGAGTTAAAACAGGTTTCTGATGTGCTTATATCAAACCTGGTGTGGATTTACACCTGGCAAGGGTTTAAGCAGAAATGAAAAATGGCTATGGAGTATAATGTGTGCATGGTGTGACAGGAAAGTATCATTAGTAACCCTTCAGCCTCACAGCTACATACCAGCCTGATCAAAATAATTCTCTTCACATATGAAAAGCTTTAAGCAGCAATCCGTTGAAAGTATCCGGTGCAGATCCCATGATTCCCACAAAAGACATGCCAAAAGTTTGGCAGCGAAGAGTTCATGCTTCATCCTTGGTGATAGATCCTTTTTGCGGAGAGGCTGAAGTTACTGGCATTGTTCATGAGGGCACTGAACACATAAGTGTCTTGTATTTCTTCCTCGAAACCTCCTTGGCCAGGCTGATTGCCTGTTCATACTGATTATCCTTTCTGATACGGAGCTGCGTGATCAGTAATGATCTGTTCTGTAATGTGCACAGTTCTCTGGAGTGCTTTCAGGTAAAGGTGGTTTTGTGAAGGATATCCTTGACTTGCTTTCTTAATACAATGTGAAGTGCTTGCTCGGTATGACTTGTCCTTTAATTTACTTTTCCCTGATTCCTTTTCAGGGAATATTAAATATTTAGATACCAACATTTTTGGAAGTGGCTGCTAAAACAGATTGATTTTCCTTACTCAGTCCCCTTCAGAGTGAAACACGAGTCCGTTTTTTTTTACATTCAGCCCAGATGGTATGCTGCTTAAAGTGAGCAATGTGTTGCAGTGAAAATGGACTACTTTCCCCTTCTTTCCTTCCTCCTCTACTTAACTGAACACATTCATGTAGCTCCTATTTGGGTTGAATTCAAAATTAATCAAAGAGGCTGCAGGGTAAATATGTCAACTATTGGAATGCCAGCTCTGCCAGATTGAAGGGGTTTCTGCCCCTGCCAACAGACAGTGCAGCAAGTTGGCTACTCAAAACCTGACATCTTTATGGACCTTGTTAGAAAAACGGACACGAGGATGTGGTTTGGTCCTTTCCATGTCTGTCTTGAGCGTGTCTGTAACGCTGCCCCTCCTTGTGCGTGCGCAGTCCCGCATTGGGCTGTGTGCTGAGTGGGCAGGAACATCGCATTCCTGAGGGCTGGGAGCTGAGGACTGCACTGAGGATTTCTTTGAGGTTTTTTTAAAATCCATTAGGACAGACTTGCAAAGTGTGAGGGAAGTAGAAGGAGTAATACCATTTAAAACAGTTCCACATGTGCCATTGTTTTGACAGTTTTTTATCCACCAATGGATTTTTTGGGCATGGAGTAATGCACGAAACAAGTTTCTAGATGCATTGGCTGTGACTCTCAAATTGCTCTCTGTAACATGCAACTCTCCTAGGAGCTGATGAAGATCATGTTTTAAGAGAAGTATTGGTTGCCTTGAAACTGGATTGAGTCAGAGTTTCCGTGTTCCCGTTCCGGAGCAAAGCTTGGGTAGGGCTGTCTGCGAGTATCTTGATCTGCCACTATCTTTTGTTTTTTTCGGTGAAAGGGTTATTAATACATCCTTGCTTTAAAAGAATATTGAGGATAAGGTTATTGTATGACAAAGGAAATCCTGTAAACAGCTTACTGGGTAACAAAATTTGATACCTGTTCCTGGAATGTTGCTTCAATCTAATAGGGTAGAAATATGGCATTTATTTAAAGGAGTTGTTGAAAGGAACAGGGACTTGATAGTGCTTTTTTAGGGAGGTTGTTTCTTGTTCATGCCTTTCGCTTTTTGAAACTCTAAAAATTTCTAAAATTATTTAGTTTGGTCTAAATTTTTTCATTAAAGGAGTGTGGAGATCATGGCTACGACTTTTCAGGCAAGGTAGCAGCAGCAGATCTGACAGGAGCTGAGCTTTGGTTATTCTGCATAGGAGGTGTTACAGTGCTCAAGATGCATCCAGCTGTTACATTTTCTCTCGGGAACACCAGGATGCTTCATGGGGAAAAGGCAGTTCTGTAGTTGAGGCAGGTGGCTGTGAGACCTGGTGTTGGTTCTTAGCTAGCAACTTGCCTGAGTCGAGAAGAAGTCTCTGTCAAGTGTTCACAGCAGGACTTTTCATTTTAATAGGTGCTGCTTCCATGTGGAAGGGGAGCAGGTTGGATGAGAGATATAGATACGAGGTTAGATAAGAAGGTAGCACAGGGCAATGGAGAGAGATGCCATGAGATTTTGGCACCTCTTTGTTGTTGCTGCCTAAATGCACTGCCTTAGTTGCTTAGGTTCTGAGAGAGCGAAAGTCTTGGTAATTTCTAGTTCTCTTGTCAAGCTTGAATAAGCTGCATTTTATATCAGAGGTTTATTCTTAGCCAGGACATTCCACTTTTGTAATATCTGAGAATTTGTAAATTCCAATGAAAGTTATGAAAATCACCAGGAAAGTCTTCCAGTAGTACCATACTCACCTGAAAGCTGCTTTTGGGGGGGATTGGGGAGAAGGGAGATGCTACTGTTGAAGCTCTTACATGCTTTATAATTAACTTGAGTACATGGTATATTGACTGAACTACATTGCAAAGAATACCGAGGTATCTCTTTCCTATTTTGATCTGACAGTGGCATCCTGTAATTTTGTATTACTGCGGTAGATTTTCTTCAGAGGTGGTGTTCGTGCACTGGGAGTTGTTTGCTAGTAAAAGGCTGTGTAAATGCTGACAGCTTCACCCTGCGGCTCTCTGAGCGTGGCGATTTTCATTTGGTCATTACTTAGCAGGTACCCGTCAGCAATACAAAGACTGATCGGAATGCGTTCAATTACTGTCGAAAGGGGGAAAAACACCATAAACAACTACAAAGCCCTCGCTGGTCGAACACAGAAGTGCAGAACTCAGTTAACAGTGGTGCTGTAAGGCTGCACTAGCCCGGGGGTGCTTAATGACAGCACCGTATCTGTTCTGTGTTTCATGGCGGGAGTAGCCAAGGATAAACCGTTGCCATTGCTGATTTAAGGGACTCAGGCATGAGGCAGAGTTGGGTGTAGCGTTTCCCCAGGAGCTGCTGGGAGCAGTGAGGGCCCTGCCTGACTGGGCTGGAATTGAGCTTGTTCCATTGTGCTGTAGGCTGTAACAGCGGAGAGAGCGAAATGGCTGTTTGTCCGTGGGAAGAACAGTGATGCAGGGAATGAAACTGAGGCTTGAATGGCACTGCTAAAAGATGTCAAACTGCCAGCTGCATACCTGGGCATGCTTTTTGGTGGCTGTCACTCTCTTTCTTTAAGGTACTACAGCAGGAGGGTTATAGGTGGCTCTGGGTGTGTGGGCAGTGGCTCAGATTGCCCCCTTGCCTCAGAAGACCTTATTTGCACCTTTTTATTCTGAACTACATTGTCTTCAAATTTCCATTAAGGCATCAGCTCTGTGCTGGCAGATTCTTGAAACATCCCCAGGAAAGTCAGCCATTTGCAAGAAATAACATTTGAAAGGAAATAGTTTGTTTGAGACAGACATAGGCTTAAAGAGACTACCTCCCTGAAGCGTTCCTCTCATGTCTTTTGAAATCGGGATGTGAAACTTAGCAGTTTTGCCTGTGTCATGGACAGAGCATTTTGATACGTTGTAGGAGAGAAAGGGAACCGTCTACATCTGGCTGATTCAGGAGTTTCTGAAAAGCCTCATGCACTAATCGTGCTATAAAGCTTATTATTTTGGTAGATGTGTCCTCCAAAGATGCCTGTACAAAGCAGATTCCTCCCCGGGACTTCAGGAATAAGCTAGGAAAAAGGTCTTATCTGAAACTTCTTATCCTGGCAGTTGTGATCTACTGTGTGCCCTGTCAGCACTGAAGAATGGGGCACTCGCCATGTTGTGTTCATGTTTTTCCTTGCCCTTGGTGTTCAGGCCTTCCTGGGAGAGGAAGGAGTTGGACTCCAAGAGCAACAGGAAGCAACATGGTGTAGGGGTTGGGCAGTGGGGGGAACCAACTACAGCTCTGCAGTTCCAAAAACTTCCCCCAGGGTTCCAAAAATAATGTGCTTATCGTCAAAATAGATAAATGATAGGCAAATGGTTAAACTTTGTGTCAGCTTAGTTTGTTCTTCCTGGTTCTGAACCGTGAAGGTATGCAGGTTGGCAGGGGGGACATGTTTTTGTGACACCTCCATCCTTACCTGGGAAGGTTTGTGTTTCTGGGGTTTTTGCCTACTCGAGTGCATGTTGCCTGGGACGAGTCTGGAATATGACAAGAAGACAAGGGGAAGGATGATATTTTTCTCACTCTGCCTTGTCTTGTAGCTTCCCCCCAGTTCTGTGACAGGTCATGCCATTTTGATGCTTATTAAAGCCTTTGAGTGTCATTATCCTTCCTTCACTGAAGTTCAGGTTTCTGTGATATCTGCATTCCAAAAAACAGTGCACCAAGTGAGAAACATGGTAGATTAAAATGACTGATTAGCGCTGTGTTTAACCTTGAAGGCAAAGCTCCAGGTTTCTTTTTCTCACTGTTCTCTTGATCTCCAGTATCCTGCTACTGTGCCCTGTCCACTTGGCAGACTCAGTGTGCCAGCTGCCTTACTAGGCTGCGGGCAGGTGTATGCCAGGGGACTGTATTAACACCAAGAAGCTTAATTCTAACTTTGATCAGCAGCGCTGTGTTTAAAACCTAATTGGAAACCTCGTATGAATTAGTTCGTATGTTACCTTGTGCATAGCCCTTGGCTAACAGCAACAACAAAGCATTCTGCAAGCTAAGTACTAGTATGACAAAAGCATGGGAGGATAGAGCTGAGTTCGTGTAGCCTCATCTGTTTTACTTCTGTTTAGACTGACCCTGTGAAGAGGAGAGAATTTTTTTTAAACAAACATTGCTTTGACCTGAGTATACAGGGCGGCTGCATGTGTGTTCCTAGAAAGAAAATAGCAAGAGGAGATCTGCAAAATAGAGTGTGAGAATGGAGAACAGATAAAATGAGAATTTAGGAAAAAGACAGTGCTACCAAGTACCATGCTCAGGATATTGACAGGATAATGACAAAATAACCAGGGTCAGGGTCCATTTGTTTCATCTTCATTCAACCACTGATAAACAGCTGGCTCAGCGACAGCTTTGGCTGCCTTTGTTAAATCCTCAATAAACTTACCTCTCTTTCATTTGTCACAGACAGCCAACTGTTGCCTGGGAATAACTTCACGAATGAATGCAACATTCCTGGAAACTTCATGTGCAGTAATGGACGCTGTATCCCAGGGACCTGGCAGTGTGATGGGCTGCCGGACTGCTTTGATGACAGCGATGAGAAGGAATGCCGTAAGTGACCATTGCCGTGACCTTATCGTGCTTTGTATCACAGGGCTTGGCTAACTGGTGTTGCTGCTGTGTTCTATGGTGTGTGTTAGGGAAGGAACAAAGCTGCTGCCACTTTCCTCATTTAGATCTTGTTGGAAAAAACACACAGGCTTTATTGTTTCAGGTCTTTAGTGTTCTTCAATGTCCAGTTTTATTACAGCACTTGGGGAGGTGCCCGAACAGATGGATAAATTGAGATGGACTTGACTTAGGATTCTTCCAGTGTAAGAGTGATGCTCTGTGATTTTTAGGGATCCTGTATGTACTGCTTCAGCACACTGGTCTAGTGCTATCAGTTGACCTTCAATACCATCAAACCTAGTTTCTTTAATTTCAAAATTGTTGACTGTATCCTGTTATTTTTGTTCTCTCGTATCAAAATGCAATTCTTTATGAACTTTAACAATAACTTTCTAAAAAATAGGCTAAATTAATTTGCTAATTGGTGTTTTAAAGTTTTAATCCTTCCTATAGAACTTCTAGTTCTAGAGAACTAAAAAAGTCTGATCTGGTTCTTGTCCTTGACTTCATCTTTTTCTTAGCATCAAGTAAGATTTAGTTAATGTTACTCAGCCATAACATGAAACTTTCTAGCCTACATGTGTTAACTAGACAGCAAATTATACTGTAGCATAATGCTGTGATTTGAAATCCAGTTGAAAGTGAAAAAAAAAAGAAATTTCATGTGATTCTAGAGCAACTGAGAAATTTCTGAGAAGTTACTGGTTTTCATGTAGCAAATGTGGTTTCTTTACCTGTGTACTTTACAGAGGTTTGCATTACACTTAAACTGAACTTATAAGAAGCTTACCTTTCCCAGGACATTTCCAAGACAATATTAGTTTTGCTTATGGAGCAGAAGGAAAAAAGAATAGGTTCTTTCAAATTACCTGACTAGAAATAACATGTATTGTTAAATGCTCTTGCTTTTTAAATTTGATTCCTCTTAACCCCAGTAATCCATCCCTTTTAAATAATGGGGCTTTAATAATTGTGCTGTGTAAATCTCCATATGTAGTTTTGCTTTAGCCAGTGAGCTTTGCTCACTTTCTAAAAAATTAAAAGTATCTGTATGAAGTATCTAATGCTTTGCAGTCTTTACAAGGCATCAGGCTCGTGTTGCAACACTGAAGACAGGTTAGTTTATTTTTTTTCACACTTAAATGTTAACATTAAAGGATAGGCCTGTTACAAGGATTGATCAGTGTCATGCATATCTGTTTAAACCCTAGCAGAAGTTATATCAGTGGGAGCTTTGGCAAGAATAAAAATATCTAAAGTTCAACCTGTACCTTTCAGTGAGATGTTCCTGATGACAACAGCTGTGTGACTCAAGTTCCTCATTACTTGGCTCCTGAATAGACTGCTGGCATGACTTTTGGTGTGCCGTTTCTACTTCTTAAAACAAGCTGAATGATGGCACTTCTTTGTATTTATAGGATACACACCCGGAGTTTTTGTGTCTCTAAGAATGTTGTCATCGTCTGCCTTGCATAAATTTTGTTTCATTTGATACAATTAGATGATGTTTATGAAGATTTTCCTAATGAAGGCTGGACTGGGTATTTGCTGAGGAATCAGTAACAGGAAAATTTGCTTTGTGACTGTGTTCAAAAATTTCCTTACCAAAATCAGTTTGGTCTGGTGAATTACAGACAGTAATAAACATAGTAACTGACAATAAAATATAAATAGCTGTAAAATAGCAGTTCATAAAAGCTGTTCTTGTCACCACAGACTCAAATAAACCTCAGTGATGTAGGCTATGCTGCGACTATGAATTTTAAGTTGCTGCGGAACTGTCCTTCCTGGGTTTTTTTCAAATACTTTTATCCAGCTTGATTGGCTGACAGTTTTCTGGAGGAACATCCTTTTGATCCTACACAAATTGGTGGAGATAATTAGACTGTTCTTTCCTCTTGCCATACATCTATCTGCTATTGGATCACCCTCACAAATGTAAAACTAGCATACAAAAGAGACTTGCAGGGAGAGCAATTGATTTGAATCCTATGCTGGCCTACTGTTAACAGGTCAGATAAGCCAAAACAGAATGGAGGTAGTGCTCATTTGAATCTCCACATTTGTAATGTTTCCAACCAGTCTTTTACATTATAAAGGAATCAAATTTGGATGGGCTTATACAGACCAAATCTGGTGTCAGATTTGTTCCTAGCTCAGAGAAGAAAGCATTGAAAGCCGCCCTATATGTATAAAATTTTATTTTTTAAACCATTTTAGGCTAAGCTTTGTTACTTTCCTTCCATCGGAACAGGGCTCTACTTCCTGAAACTTACCTTGCAGCAAAATTAGAGTCCTTTGTTTTCTGCTGTGATTTTGCTTTGCGGTAGCTGAGCTGTTGATGGTGAACACAAAGCCATAGGAGTTGCATTAGCAGCATGAGGTGGCTGAGTTCCCAGTGTGTTACTACTCACAGCTGTACTTTAAGCTGCTTTGTCTGTGATTCCTCATCAAGTAACTACTTCACATTGAGAAGTGTTATCCTTGCTTAAAAATGTCTGTGTGTTTTAAGAGCTTGGTTACAGGGTTTGTTTGTTGTGAAGATGAGTATGCTGTGTTTTGGCATGCCCACGAGGAAGTAGTCATGCACATGGGTGTGGTTATGTGGAAAGTCTTTCTCTTTTGGTTTGTTGTATGGTTGAATGTGGATGTCCAACATTATTTTATCAATTCTGTTGCTGTAGCATCTCATCCTGTCTGTCCCCATTTAAACAGGAAAACTTCGAACTCAGGGTCTGGTTCTCATTTTTTGTGGCCAGCAAGTAGAAATATGATGGTCTGGGTGTGAGGAGGAAATAAGATGCAAAGCAGAATTACCTGCACATTGTCCATTCATGCCTAATCTCTTCCCTGTCTTCCTTTTGTTCCTTTTCTGTCTCTTCTGCAGGACCATCTCTGTTAACCATGCCACTTTGCTTGTGGCCTTTCTCTTCATTTCCCACACTTGCCAGAACCCACATACCCACATACCATCTGTCATCTTCCGTGCTTCCTCTGTGCCCATACCTGTGACTTTAACACTTCCCGTGCCAGCTGTCTTTGTGCTCTTTAGTGCACAGTGTGTCATACTCTTTAGTGCACAAATGTGTCGTACTCTTGCCTTCTCTCGTGGTGATGTGATGACTGAAAAATGTTACCTGGTTTTATCTGGGGAGGAGGGTCGAGGAAAGGCATGGAAGGGAGGGAATAAGCTGAGACCGTGACTTCTCGTTGTAAATAAGAACTACTTCTTGAAGAACAGCTTCACTTTCTTTTTCCTCCAGGCCACTAATCGAGCTTGAAAAAGATTAATTTACCATATCAATGTGAATGTTTTGCGAGTACTTCCAGTTCTCTGTAGTTTGGGTAATGTGCTATCTTCGGTGTATCTCCCAAGGGAGAACTGTTTTGTAGTTAATCCCCCTGTCTTCTGGTTCTCATCGGCCGGATTGCTCCTCAGCCTGTGTAGTCCAGTGTCTGTCACGCACGTTTCTTTGAAGTACTGCTATTACTACTGCTTTTCACCTGTGTAGATGATTTATAAAGGAAGCTGTTGCTCTTCTTAACAAATGCAGAATCTTTACCAGTAGGACTTTCCTGTGAAGCTTGGAGGGATTGCATAGATCCTAAGTCCTCCTCTGGTTGCACACCAGGCATAATAGATACCTGGGGTTAGTGCTTGCCCTGGTCAGGTTGGGAGCTGCATGTTGTCAGCACTCAGTTCCTTCTGTTATCAGATCTAAAATTTTCCAAAATAGAGAACCCGAATGGAGGGAGCCTAGAAATGTGTGCTGGCATGTTTCGAAACATTTTGAGGTAAATTAATTATCTCTAGGGCTGACTTTTATACCTACCTGCTGACCTATTCCTTTGAAGCCAAGACCTGCATCTCGCTCTTGGAAGGATTCTCATCTTGAGATTTAAGAGTGCACTAATATTCTTAGTTAAGCTCATAATTTACTCTATCATCTCTGTTTCCTCTTTCCTTTGCTCTTTGTACATCTTTGTATTAGATTATTACAGAGAGAACATTGTGAACACAGAATGGCTTTTGTCACTAATGAGCAGCAGCTAGTGGGGAGATGGCATGTGCTGCCTTTGTCAGCTAACGAGCAGCAGATGGTGGGGATTCAGAGCATGGCACATCATCCACGCTAAGTGCCTGGCATGACAGCAGCCAGAATTAGAGACATACCAAATACCCAGGAGTCTAGATTTTCCTTCGTTGCTCTTCTGAGAGATGCCAAATTTGTATGTTGAGCTATGAGCAAATAGTGGCACACAGTGAATCAGTGACTAGCTGTGTTAATCCAAGGGCTAAAGAGTGTAGGCTGTGGGCTAGAAAAAAGCTGTATGCAAGGATAGCCTTGGGGCAGTGCGTTCTCGTGTTCGAAACCTCCGTCTCACTTGTTTCTGTTTCCGGCTGTCACAGTTGCTCATTCAACACAAACAGAAAGGTAAAGCAGGTTTCTGAGTCAGTGCTAAAAGCTGTGACCGGCTTGTATAGATGTCTGAACAATGGGGCATCATCCCTGCTTGTAAGGATGTGCTGCCAACACACTTCTGGACTGGCTAGCAAGAGCTGGTCTGTAGGAACATCCGGAACTGTGGTAATAAAAAGCTCATTTCATCACCAGCAATCCATCGTCATCAAACCTTGCTCTGATCGTCCTTCAGACAGAGCAAGTCTCCTCCATGGGGAAGAATGTCTTTATTAAATGAAGTGCTGCATGAAAATGGTCCATTATAATTAGGATTCCCCAGACAGGTATTGAAGCCACCTGCCAAGCAGGCTTCCACTAAAGGTCAGTTTTGTCTCTGCCTGAGACACGTGTGCTTGCAGGGAGCCCAGTGCAATCAGAACTGAAAGTTTTATAAAGCCTGCGGTCCTGGGTTGCACTCAGCATGGTGTGGTGAGCCAAGCTTTTCTGCAGTTTCACAGCAGCAGGCTAACTCTCATGGTCCTGAGCACTGTGACTCGTATCTGGGCAATCTGAGAAATCAGTTTAATCCCGGTGTCTAGTAGATCCGGTAAGAGCATTTCTGTTTCTGTGTCAGGGAATCGAAGCCCTTGGCACCCCTGCTGAAGCCAGGGTCCTGTTGACAAACACCCTAGGAACTCCTCCACCTGGTAGGCTGCATGCCACTGTGCAAGGATGAAGGTGTGAGGCGGGAATGTTTTCTGGTTACGGTTGTGACCGTGCTCCCGTTGCTGGTTTTGCAAGCATTTTTAACCGTCTTTGTCGGGTTAGTAGAATAATATTTGAGATAGTCCTGTAATTACTTGTTCATTGCTGATATGTTGGTATATTAATTTTTGATTTCCTCTTCTCTTGTGTGTCTCTTAACTGTGTTCTTACTCTTACCCTGTAGAATTGGAACTGTGTGTTTATATATAATAAACATGACCTATTTTGTCACATTCCATTCTGAGTCTATCTTTTATATGTTGAGTATGTTTGCATTTCCATTTAATCTATCTAAATGCACACAGGCTTTTGTATAAATGCTTTATACTCAGAAGATTTTATAAATCTGGTGTCGTCGGGGTGCGGAGTACTGGAGTGGGAGATGTGGCACAGCTAAGCCTGCATCATTCAAAGTGTTTGTATCTGCACACTTGCTCTAAATCGTCGTTGTCTCTGCACTGGTGGAGGACTTAAACTGGATTAGCAGTATACTGTGGTTTGAAATTGCAGCCCACAGTAACCATTTTTAAGTTTCTCCGAGGTTTGCTGTGCCTTATTTTCCTTATTTTCGCATCTGCAATAGAAACCTTTCTTACCAGACGAATGTTTACTGCTCCCTCTGGTGTTCACTTGCAACAGGTGTTGGAGCTCCGCACGCTGAGGAGCGGCGCGGCCGCGGGTTCGTAATGCTCGGTTACACCCGGCCGCGGAGGAGAGAGAAAGAGTCTTTTCACAGGAGTGCCATGTGAAACCCACGCTCTGCAATTAGTAGCCCGGGTTTCCTAGATCATGTGAAGAATATTTTCCTCTGCTCTAAACCCTTTCATCTGGGAAACTGAAACTCGGAGAACAAAGGCAGATTAGCTAGGTTTTCTTCAGGTGAATTTTGACTGGCTTAATTTTCAGTTTCAGCATTCAGTTTCTACAAAAGAGATAGTTTTTTTAACAACTGCATCTGAGGGCTGGAAAGTATTTAAGAAAGGAGAAATCCCACTGAAACCAAAGTCATGTCGGAGGAAGTTGGTCTGTCATTGTAGAAGCTCTTGAGTGCAAGAACTCCTACACAGGCTGGCACGGGCTGCAGTAGGAAGGAGATTGATTGAGTGGGGACTGACTGCAACAGCTTCAAAGCTATGTCATATGCTTGGAAGCCTCAAATGAGGACTGTCAGACTGCCTTGTCCTGCCCTCTTTGATGTAGGGTATATTTCAGGAGGTGGCCTTTAGATTTGTTGCTGTTCAGTGCTTTAAAAAAAAACCCAAAACAAGCATACATCATGGAGTTTGCCCTCAATCAAGAGCACGCTTTCAGTCTGCTCTACAGGAAGCTCACAAGTTGATTTACTAAGGCACATTATGTATCCATGCTTTTCCCTTTGTAAGTCCCAAAATTATAATGGAGGCAAAGGCAAAAATTATTACTAAATGGTCATTACTAACAACTCAAATCATTCTGATGACACTCTGAATTTAGATGTGTGTCCTCACGTTGCATTACGGTTTGCTGTGAGAGCAGTCAAAATCATAACTTCCACACTGCTAAGAATAAGTAACCAGCTTTAGTAGCCACTTTAAAAGACAGAGAAAAAAGGTCTTGTAGAGACAATGAGTTCTGCAATCTTTATAAGCTATTTAATGAGTGCTTATTATGATAGTACAGTTATTACAGCTGAAGACATTTTGCTTGGATTTAACCACTCAGCAGGGTCAGTCTAATGAACGGCTTTCATGTACGGGAACAAAGGGCACAAAGTAACTCTGGCTCCTATCCTTTTAAATACTAGGCTTTCAGTTCAACAAGAAGAGCCCAGTGCACTGAAGGATGAGATGCAGTGTTTTGTTAAAAAGAAGTGTCTGCCCAGTTCAGAAGAGATTGTCTAAACCAGTTGAGATCTAGAAATACAGCAGTGGGCCAAGACTTGGGCAGAGCTAATCCTACCCGTCAGTAAAGATTACTGACTTGGAATTAATATTCAGTAGCCCCAGAAAATTATTCTTAAAGCATCAGTTAAAGCCAGGTGTAGACAAAGGGTAGTTCTACAGAAGATGAGGGGCAGGGTAATATTTTCAAGAGATGCTTTCAGATTCCTGGCATTAAGATTCAGCCTTGCATACCTTCAACAAGTTTTTGGATTGCCCCATCATGTGTAAAGGTGAAGGCATCTCAGCTGCTGCAGTCTGTAGCTGCTACCCAGGTGCATTTTTAGCTTTGAGAAGTCCCCATTGCTGATAAAGTTGTATTCTGTCTTGCTAGTAAACAGCTTATAGTAGTGCGAGCTACATAGCTGTGAAGTGGTCTTGTATCAAAGCTCACTACATTTTGGAGAAGATAAGTATTCATTAGTTGCTTATTTGCAAGTAAGTGATTTAGTGACCTGGAACTTAAAAAAAAAAACCTAAATAAACCCAAAAAATCCTAAAAGGGGAAGTCCAGCATCGAAATCACTTTTTTACATCTGAGGATTTTGTTGCAACCTTATGATTGTAACACAATTCAAAAGTATTAGACCTGAACTTGTAGTCTTTAGTTCATCAAATCTCTATTTGCTACTTTGGAAAGTGTGGAGTGGCTTTGATAAGGTTCACAGTACTTACCAGAGGTTTAGGTGGCTGTGAGCTTTGGTCATTGTCTGTGTGTAGTTGTGGAGGTGATGACAAGCCTCTGCTGCAAATGGATGTGTCCCAAGACAGATGAATGGTTGATACAAACAACGGAGTTAGCTGTCAAATACTGATGGATTTGAAGTGCTCTGTGATCCCCCGTGAGCATGAAGGAGGGTGATACAGGCACAATGAATAAGGTAAAGGCATAAACATAAAAGCAGTATGTTAAAATAACCAGTATAATTACAGCAAACTGAATACTTCATCGCTCTGAGTAGTGCTAAAATCCATGTGAAAGGTGGAAGTGTGAGGCTTGTGACACTTTTTTGAGAGTATGATCTGAGAGTTTGACTTTCCTTGTAAACAGGACTAGCAGTCTACCTTTGTGGTGCCCTGCCTTACACTACATCTCCATCTAGTGCATTTTAAATGCTTACAGAGAAAACAAGGTTGTAAGGAGTCACAGAATCTCAGTATCACAGAATGATTGGAATTGGAAGGGATTTCTGAAGGTCATAGTCAAACCCCCCTGCTAAAGCAGGCTCACCTGGAGCCAATTGCACAGGGTCATGTTCAGGTGGCTTTTTAATATCTCCAGAGGAGGAGACTCAAGAACTTCTCTGACCAGCACTAGCTCTGGACAGAGTACTCCCAACACAGCCTCACCAGAGCAAGGTAGAGAGGCATTGGCTTTCATCCAGTCCTCTGGTACCTCTCTTGTTCTCCATGATCTTTCAGAGATGATGGAGAGTGGCTTCGCAATAGCGTCTCTCAACACGCGTTGGTGCATCCCATTGGGGCCCATGGATTTGTGGGTGTCCAGTTTGCCTGATCTCTAACCTGTTCTTTCCCAGCCAAGGGGAAGCCAGCTTCTCTCCAGACTTTCTCTCTTGCTTCCATGTTTTGGGATTCCCAAGGACTGGCCTTAGTAAAGACTGAAGCAAAAAAGGCATTCACTATCTCAGCTGTCTCTGTGCTCTCTGTCACCAGGGCACCCACCTCATTCCCAAAGGGGTGGGCCCAGATTTTCCCTGGTCTTCCTTTTGCTACTGATTTACTTGAAGAAGCCCTTCTTGGTGTCCTTGGCATCCATTGCCAGTTAATTCTAAATGGACCTTAGCTTTTCTTGTCACTTCCCTCTCTACTCTGACATAGTATTCCTATGTTCCTCCCAAATGGCTTGTCCCCTTTTTCACATTCCAGAATATTTCTTTTTGTTTGAGATTTACCAGAAGCTGCTTGCTTATTCATGCAGGTCTTCTGCCCCTTTTGCTTGATTTCTTATTCATAGGGATTCACCTGCCCCCTTTGGTGCATTCCTATGAATAAGAAATCAAACAATCTTGAGGCTGAAGGAAGAGCTACTTGAGTATTAACCAGCTCTCTTGGACCGTCCTACCTTCTAGGGCTGTAACTCATACGATTCTTCCTCCAGATTCCTTTGGCCTTGAGGATGCCAAAGTTAGCTCTCGTGTAGTCCAGGCTGTAATTCCAGTTACTGCTGACTTCCTCCACTCAGGATCTTGAATTCCACAATCTCATGGTCACTGCAGTCAAGGCTGCACCCAGTCTTCACATCCCCAGCCAGTCCTTCCTTGTTTGTCAGTACAAGGTCCAGCAGCACACCTCTCCTCAATGAATCCTCCACCACCTGTGTCAAAACGTTACCGTCGGTGCTCTGCAGGAACCTCCTGGGCTCCTGCGCGCCCACGAGTTGTTCTTCCAGCAGAGAGCAGGGCAGAAGTTCCCCATGAGCACCAGGGCCTGTGACTGTGAGGCTGCTTCCAGCTGATGGGAGAATTCCTCATTGATTTCCTCTTCCTGACGGGGTGGCCTGTAGCAAACACCCACAGCAGTGGCGCCCACGTTGTCCCTGAATCCTTACCCATAAGCTCTTTTCTTGTTCTTCACCCAGCCTGAGGCAGAGCTCGACACATCCCGGTCGCTCTCTCACATAAAGAGCAGTTCCACCACCTCCCCTTGCTGGTTGGTCCTTTTTCCTAAAAAGGACGCAGCCATCCATGACAGCATTCCAGCCATGTGAGCTATCCCACCATGTCTCTGTAACTGCATGAGATCGTGCACACAGATCTCTGATTCTGCCTGGTTTTTCCCCGTGCTCTGTGTGTTGCTGTGCAGGCATTTCAGAGAGGTAGTTATTCCTGCAGGTTTCCCTGGAGGAAGGGGTGCAGGAGGATGCACCAAAGCCATAGACACCCTTGAGGTGGTTTTCCTTCTGTATCTCATCTTGGGAGGCAGATAAGGAATATTTGTTGTTGCTGTGGTTGGCCTGGTTTATTCCCCAGCTGGATGTGATGTAGGGAGCGTTGCCACTTTGGACCTCACACCCTGAGTCCTGCATTTTAAAGCCTGCTCACTGAGTTGGCCAGTCTTTGCCAAAGATCCCCTTGCCTCTTCTAGATGGATCCCCTTCTAGGTGGATCCCTTACAGGACTATAAATAGGGATTATTTTTTATATTGACTACTTTTGGTGGGGGATGTGTTAATATACGGAAGGAGAAAATCTAACAGCAGGGCCCAACTTAGGAAGAGAGATGCATTCTACCAGAATTAGCATCCCAGAAATATCATGGCAGTGAAAAGCTGAAGTCAAAGTAGCTTTTGCATATTAATGGAGTAAGCATTGTCATGTGCTAGGATTTCGGGCTGTCAGGTATTGTGCAAACAACAATGGTAGAAAACCGTACAAAACCAATCTTTAGTCGTCTCATTCTTACTTCTAACCTACTAATAATTTGTGTAAAAATCTGATGAAATTAACACCTCTTTTCTTTTTCTAGATAACTAGAATATATAGCAGAAATCTAGGAATTTCTCAATAAAAGTAGTTGTATGTTTTGTAGTAGTTGCACATATATACATGGAAGACGTCTGGACTTCTAGTCACATCTCATAATCACTTGGTGCTTTTAAGTCTCCTTCTGTGTTTCTTGCTGCTTGCTGTCATCTCCTGGTTGACCTGGAATATTTCTTGCAGGTAGGTAAAAAACATCAGAGTTCTTAAGCAAAGCTGAATATTAAACAATGCATGAAATGAGCATCTGCATTAATTGGGAAGATGCTGTAAGGCAGCTGCTGATCTTTTTGCCACTTACTCAGATGGCTCTCGAACTTGGAATATCAAACTGGAATTAGCTCTTGTTTTTACTCTTGATTAAGCAACCAAATACTTAGTAGTTATAATAAGATTTGTAATTAAGTGACCATGGTGAATGTTTCATTTGAAGCTCAATTACACATGAGTAAGGGCAAGTGCAATAGCTGCTTATGTTGGATAGCTTTTTGTGCAGGGAGATCAAGAGGGTTTGTGGTACTAATTATTTAATCCTCTTGATGGGGGCCAGTAAATAGCACAGCTGGAGAGCTTGGAATTGGACAGGTTTAACAGTTGGATGGAATCAGTGGCACAACTGAAAGAAACAGAACAGGTCAGTAGTATCTCAGAATGCAGTGAGGGATTGTAGCCCATCAGACACACAGATGTTCCTGAGGAGCGCCGCTACTGAAGTGCCTTAAGCGTGGTGTTCTGTCCTGCCTGTTTGCATCCTGAGTAACTTAACAACTCTGAAATTTGGCTTAATTTGTCCTTTAGTATGATGTTATTGTTCAGGTTGTTTAGTGAGTAGTAATTTCTAAAATACTTAGTGAGAAACTGCTTCACTGAATGTCTGAAAACCAAGGTTTTTTCTGTGCTCTCTTCTGACATCTTGTCTGCTTTGTGATGATTTTGAAGGACTAAAACATAGACTCCTAGACCATGAAAGATTACTTTAGGGCCTTACCGTCTGGCAAGAAGTAAAGGCCACTGACTCATAGTAATTCAGCTCTGAAGTGCTTTCTTTTTTCACCCTTTTAGAAGGAAACCATTTACTGTTCATGGCAGCAGACTCCCTTGGGTTTTTTTGCTTTAGCATTGTCCTTTCTCTCTTACTGCTAACTACAGTGTAAATATTACTCATGTAAGTGGGTGATAGTTTACTGTATTGGAGGCAACCCCTGATGCTTCCTACTGTGATAATTTCACTACTGAAAAAACCACAAACTTGCTTCCTTTAAAATAAAGCACATTTTAGGCTCTTTTTTCTCTGTGTTTTCATTAGCAGTTTAAGAGTAGCAACTCTTTCACCTGCCTTGTTAAACAGGGAGCAAAGTCAAGAGTGACCCAAGGGCTTTTTGTAGGTGGAATGAATGCTCTGCAGTTGTCTGTGTTTCGTATCATAACTCATTGAATTAAATAGTTTTGTTTGGAATTGGAGAAGTTCTGGCATAGTGGACTGTTGGGTGTGTTTTATACTGGGAATGTTACTCAAGTGCTGGCTTTTTTCTTGATGGGAAAAAGAAAGCAGAGGAAGTGAAACTTGTCTGTGTTGTTCTGCAAGACAGCCCTGTTCCAGAGCTCTGTGAGCCAACAAATGATGCATTTGCCTTCAGCGCTGAGGCAGCTGAGTGACTGCAGGACCATTGGGAACAGAACTGAAAATACTGTAGGGTCCAAACAGCAATTAACTAACCCAAAATAACTGTAAGTGTTAACAGGGTTAGGGTTTATATCAGTTCTTGGGGTGAAAGGAATCATATCCTGGTGCCATCCTGCTTGTGTTACATAGTGTTGTCAAATCAATCCTTCTTTGTAAATTAAAGTTAAAACCTTTATCTCCTTCATGTAAAGCCTTTACTGAAATGCTGCATCTTGCCACGCATTCATCAAAAGAATCTGGTTTTACAGTGCTGTCTGATGTGGCTGTGGCATCCCTTACCTAAATTAACAACAGCACAGAAGTTTAAGGTTGTTCATTATCCAAAGTCAGGAAAATACCGAGGGCTTTGCAATAGTGCAGCATCTGCACGCAGTGGTTTCTGTCTGGAGAGTTGCTCTTGTTGCATGCAAGTAATCAAGTTTTGATTAGCTGAATGAATCATCTTCTGTTGTGGAGATGTGTAGCTGTGAAGCAGCATAAAGTTACTTTGCTTGATTGCTACTTGGAGAGGTTCTAAGGCAACAGTTTGAGTTCAAAGATGCTCAAGTTCTGTGCAGTTTACTTCTATCTGTATATTGTCACAAAATGTCGGCTCTTGTATCTGCTACATCTTGTTTCCTCACTTCAGATTGCAAAATAATTGAGAAACATTTTAAAACAGAAATGTTTGTAAAGTTAAAAGAAAGAAACAGGCTTGTCTACTGGCCACATCGTGTGGGGTGCCCGTTGTGTGCTCTCTTTGCATGCTGCATGCAGTAATAGTGCCCAGTTCACTCTAACTAGCTGTGAAATGCTTGAGGTGTAGATTAGCTGACTCAACAGTAACACAGTCACAGAATTACAGAGTGGTTTCAGTTGGAAGGGACCTTAAAGATCATCCAGTTCCAACCCCCCTGCTCTCGGCAGGGACACCTTTCACTAGACCAGATGGCTCAGAACCCCATCCAACCTGGCCTTGAACACTTCCAGGTATGAGGCATCTGCGACTTCTCTGAGCAGCCTGTTCCAATGCCTCACCACTCTCATAGTAAAGAATTTCTTTCTTGTATCCAGCCTAAATCTACTACTCCCTTTCAGCTTAAGTCCTGTCACCACATGCCCTTGTAAATAGTCCCTCTCCAGCTTTCTTGTAGATCCCCTTCAGCTACAGAAAGGTCACAGTAAGGTCACCCCAGAGCCTTCTCTTCTCCTTGCTGAACAACCCCGACTCTCTCAGCCTTGTCTTGTAGGAGAGGTACTCTAGTCCTCTGATCCATTCTCTGGACTCCCTCTAACAGGTCAATGTCCCTCCTGTGCTGAGAACCCCAGAGCTGGATGCAGCACTCCAGGGGTCTCACAAGGACAGAGTAAAGGGGCAGAATTCCCTCCCTTGCCCTGCTGGCCACACTGCTTTGAATGCAGCCCAGGATGCATTTGGCTTTCTGGGCCGCAAGTGCACATTGCCGGGTCATGTCCAGTCTCATCCACCAGAATCCCCAAGTCCTTGGCAGGGCTGCTCTCAGTCCATTCACCCTCCAGCCTGTCTTGACACCAGGGTTTTCCTTGACCCAGGTGCAGCACCTTGCACCTGGTCTTATTAAACTTATAGTTAATACTGTTAATTATAGAATGCATTTGATGTCTTTGCTGCTCCATCTATGAAAAGAAAAATCATCTGCCCATCGCAGAGCAGTTGTAACCTTCTAGTCAGGTTCCAAGCCATTGTAGCCATGAGTATCAAAATTGCTTTTATTCAAGAGGGTTGTCTGTATACAGTATAAGGTTTTACACAGTATGTGCCAAATCTGATTTCTTTTCCTCTGCTATTGTGCCTCTCTACTGAGAAATAATAAAATGGATTACACTTTTTTAAAAATAGTGCTGTTTCACACTTGGGATCCTAAAGATAGCAAAATGTTTTTCTGTTACTGCTGTAGAGTTGTGCCTGCAAACTGTCACATCCTTTGTGGAGTGTACTACTGGTCCTGATGGGAAGTTAGTATTTTTTTTAGAGCTTTGGAAGAAGAGGGTGGGAGGATTGGTTTCTGTGTAGCATAAGGAGTGACTTCACACACTCACACGTACAACTGCCAAAATAGCTTTTTTGAACTTAAGCAAAGCAACCTGGAGGGAACATTTGGCAAGCCTGTACTGTGGCCAGCAGCTCTCTGCCACCATCTTCACCATTTGCTTCATGTTTGAATTTTAAGAGATGAGAAGAATGTTTCAGTGAAGAGCAATTTCTTCCCATGGGTAATGGAGTCACAGGAGGCTCCTCAAGTTCATGGTGGTTCACTGACACCTCTTTATAAATACCATAGAAATTCCCTTTTGTGTAATGTAAATACAGATTCACGTTACTCTTCCAGTCCTGGACCACTTCTGCCACGAGCAGGTAACAAAATGAAGGGTGCAACTGGAGTGAATTGATCCTTTCTGCCTTAGGCTCACAAACTGGTTGAATGGCAATTTTGGGGGGTGTTCTTTGTACTTGCTATATTGAATCCAGACTGGATCTGTATTTGAGTAGCCTTTCTTTAGCCACAGTTTTGTAACTTGCTCTGTAGTTTCTTGCCGTATTTCACCCCTTCCTGTCCAATGTGTGGTCTCTCAGTTTCTTCCTTTCTGGAGACGTGGGTTCAGAGGGACTTGCCTGTTCCTTTAAGAACAACCCACTTCCTCCCTTCCCTTCAGCTGGTTATAATACCTTGGCTAAATAAGGTCAAACAATCCACATGCACCTGTGTCCTTTTTCACTTCTCTTCTGTCATTTCCTGATATCCCTGTAATTCTTGATTACCCTGAGCCCATTTCAACCAAGCGTAACAGAGAAGAATATAGATTGCAAAGACTGTGCTGTCCTTGAAAGCTTATCGAGGCTGAAATCACCGAAATAGCCAAATAGATAGCTGCTGTTAGATAAACCTAAAGCTTCTCACGTACAGATCTGCCTGAAAACTTGAAACTTGTGCAGTAGAAGACACAATGATGAGCAAAGGAGAAGAAAACTCCTTTTGTAACAGTCATGTAATGGGAGTAGGAATTGCAGAGGAATGCTGGGATAGTGCAGCACATGACTTGAATGTGCTACAGGCTGTTATGATCCTGTTATATGTATCTGTTACTTGTTAGGGTGCCAAAGACCTGAAGAAAATGACAGCCCCTTCATATTTAGGGTATTTCCAGAGATCCTGCAGAATGGGAAGGTAGGTTTCTGCTCTGGAAGAAACGGTTGTGCTTTCCATAGGAACTTCATGAGCAGTGACCAAAAAACACTTGCTTGAAAACCTTGGGAAAACTATGCCAGAGGACAAGAAGGATGTCAAATGGAAAAGAAAGCTGAAATTCCTCAGCGGAGTTCTCCAGAGTCAGGGGACGTGGCTTGGACCAAGCCGTTACTGGTTTCTCATTTTTCTTGCATTTGTGTACAGCATATGAAAAATGCATTTTGTGTCTGGAATTGCAACTTGGAAAAGTAAGTTCTGTTTGGGAGCGAGACTTGTGTCTAGTAAGCGACTGACTGAGTGACTAGTCAATCTCCATGGTGGTTGAAATGCTCTTTTATATTTCTAGGGTCTCTAATGTAAGTGTAAGTTTGAATTGGGATTGGTTTGTGCATATATCATGTCTGTTGCAAATGTAGAGAGCTGCATTTGGGTTTTGTTTATTTTTTCCTTCCCCCCAGTTAAAAAAAAATAAAACCAGTGGACTGTATAAAAGGGCAACTTAGAGATAGTTTGAAGGTGTTTAGTTTCTCGTTTGTTTTTTTGGTCTGCGGTTACTAGTATGTGTTTTTTTATAAACAGTTATACTAAAGCAGAATTTTCTTGTTGTCTGGCTGCTGTCTCAGGAGGAGGAGGAGAAGATAGAAAAACATCTGGGGATAAAATGTTGGACTAAACATTATATAGCTATCTAAGTAATACTTACGTTAAATAATTGTCCTGAATGGTTTCTCCCTCTTTTTTGGTGGGGTATCTGTAGGCCTTATACAGAAGGAAGAGTTCATTTTCCAGAAACGTGACTTTGTTCCTGGTCATTCCAGCATGTTTTCCTTCCAGATGTGGCCTAACATTAAACATTACTTCTGGCTTTACTGTGGTAGCTCAAGGTAATGTCCCAGGTGTGCTTTGTACCCTTCGGGGCCAGAGCAGCCGAGGATGTTGTGACCTGTGTCTGTCATACCTGAAACAGGGCTCGTGCAGCGCTCACCACCGCTTCTGGCTCTGATTAGGAAAGTGCAGGCACATGACCTCTCCTCTTCAGAGGGCCAGAGACTCTGGTTTTGGTGAGTCACAGTCTGAAATCTGTCAGGAAGAATAAGGCTACAAGAGTGAGAGAATGGTCCGTGTTAGATAATTTTGAAGCCTTAATTTGTCAAGATTTTCTGAGAGGACAAAGAACATCATTGAGTATGATTTGGCAGATAGTTGATAGCCTCTGAATTCAGACCCTAAGTGACTAAAGTAAACCTGCTTGAAGAAATGGGATCCAGTAAATGTTAACAGAGGCAAAAGCACAGTTGCTTTCCCCCTTTTCTTATTTCTTCTCCTTCTTGAAACTCTTGGAACTTCTTCCTTTTGTCCCCTGTGGAACTTTTCTGGCTCAAAATACACCTCTAAAATAAGAAGTTGTATGGAAGCAGTCATTTGACTTGGGGAATATAAATTCACTGTAAGGTTTCAGAAAGATGTTAGCTTTTATAGAAAGGAAAACAACAACAAAACCACAACATGTGAAGCATTGGGCACCTCTTCACACATGTGTGCTATTATCACACTCTTCCAGCAGCATCTCAGC
The DNA here is from genome assembly GCA_013398855.1 of Mohoua ochrocephala. NCBI lineage: Eukaryota > Metazoa > Chordata > Aves > Passeriformes > Acanthizidae > Mohoua > Mohoua ochrocephala. The sequence goes on along the minus strand of VZTA01002147.1, from coordinate 239,857 downwards.
TGGCTTGTTAGTGTATTAATACAGACTGCTTGCTTTGATGACACTGAATCTGTTGCTGAGGTTGTTTTGCTGCTTTTATTTAAAGACTGGGAGTATGATGGTGCCTCACACCTTGTGGTTACTGAATTATTTAGCTGAGATCAGTCTGTCTCAGAACTCTAACACAGGAGCTGCTCTTTGAAGCTGTGTGAAGAATTGCAGGGGCTCAAACGTCTCTGCTGATGGTTTTCTATTGCCAGAGGTGTGAAGCACAGCGGCTACTTCAGGGTAATTTATTACCTGTTTTTCTGCAAAGTAATGGCTCACTTTCTTTTCCCCAAGTGGACCTTGGATACTCTTCAGAAAAAGTGGTAGTTGAATATATGAAATTTAGTGACACACCTTATTTTACACTTCATAATTCTAATTGAAAACTAGTAATATAATGAAGAAAAACATGTAAGAGAGGAACTGCAGGAATTTGATTTTGGAGGACACTAAATCAAGTGAGAGTTACTGTAGTTGTGGTTTAAAACAATTTATATGCACTCTGTTGAGTGATGGAAGAACGCTTTGCTACAGCTGTACTTAGTAGTTAATCCTGGAAGAGAGGATTCCTTCCAAATTAATGCTGTTTATCCCTATTGGATAAACTTTTTTTTTGTCTGTACACTGATAGTCCCTGACCTTGTCCTGGCCTTGTAAAACTGTGCAGGTTGGTGTATTGATGTGCCATAGGACCACGCTAAAAAACTTGCCTCTTGCTGTGATACCCTGATCTGTCACATTTCAGATCCTGTGAGTTGTAAGCTCATCTGGTAGATTTGGTTTAGGAGTAGGAAACATTTGTTTAAAAGGCCAGCAAGCTCTGGATCTGGCTTCTTTTCTGGTGTTCTCCCATCAGTGGCATTACCACATTGCACCATACACACCTTCCTGCAGTTACCAGCATACTCCTCCTGCAGAAACTGCCTTGGCTTTAGAGTAGACTTTCTTGAAGAGTTCAGTGTCCTGTGATGTGGTCCATCAAGTCATGGGATAATTTGAAAAAGCAAAAAAGTAACCATTTGTCTTGTAAAATTGCTTGTTATGTTGGGAGTAGTTTTTTTCCAGGCTGGTGATACCACAGGACTTAAGTGGTGGTTGCCTTGAGCATCATGGTGGAACTATCTGCATTACTCTGGCTGAGGGCAATGTTCTCTTCTTGCTATGAAGAGTTGCTGTGCAGTAAAGTAAAAAGTGTGTAGTACTTGACATCGTAATGAGATTCTGTAATCATGTGTTAAACACATTTTGAAGCTATTGTTAGTATTTAATGTTTTATGAATAGCTGTGCTGGTATTATGAAATGGATGTAGTTTCTGTCCTGAATAACTGCAGCAGGAGATACAGTGGTCCTTTTGCACCCAGTTTTGTATAAATCATGTTGAATAAAGGCAGTGTTAATTTGAGTTTTCAGCCTGAAAAAGATTTTTATGAGGGTCTCTTGTGTTTCTTATTCTCACAAAGACACTAATTCGTTTGGAAGACACCTAACATCAGTGCCAACAGCGCTGCACAGAGCGCCCTTAACTGTACTGCTGCAACAGGATCTCTAACCATTGTAAATTGTTTCCCTCACCTCTGCCCACTTCTGTCTCTTCTCACAGCAAAAGCCAAATCCAAATGTGGTGCCACATTCTTCCCCTGTGCCAGTGGGATCCACTGCATCATTGGCCGCTTCCGGTGCAACGGCTTTGAGGACTGTCCCGACGGCAGCGATGAGGAGAACTGCAGTAAGTGGGAGCCTGCTTGCAAGTGAGGGCACTGCTGCTTATTTCAACTAATTGATGCTACTCAGAAAGGAAACATTCGGTGGCCTTCAGTTTCTGAGTCAAATAGTCTCTCTGTCATTTATGACCCAGATGATCCTTGGCTTTTCGCTTCATTGATGAGTCTACTTTTTTTTTTTTTAAAGGTCCATCTCAGTCTTGCTTTGTATATAGTGCCTGTATGATACTTCAAGCCCCTGCAATGAGTTTTAAGTTGCATGTTTGCTTTGAATGTGTTCTCTGTACTCAAATGTAACTCAAATTGGGCAAATGTTAAATACCATTTGAATTGTTTCATTTTTATTTGCCTGTTTCTTGTCACTGAAGAATATGATGTATTTGGTCATCAGCACATCTAGGTTTCTCTGTTTATACATGTTCTCAAACAACAGAAAAGCAAATAATGGCATATTTAGTGAAACAGGTTCTTGGAAGGAGAGGGAGGTTCTTGAAGCCAGATATGCCTGCCAATGCACAGCAGCAGGGAAGTTGTAGCAGAGAGATGATCTGTAGTACTGCTTGTTTTGGGCTAAACCCTCTGCGTGTGGCTGCATAGATCCATTTGTATCTGTAAGTCTAGCAGGGATATAGCAGTAGGGAAAAGTTATGTTGAATCCAGCAGCTCTGCTGTTACTGTCAAGAGCTGGTAAAAGCGTGTGTCTCTAGGTGAAAGCTTGCAGCAAAATACTTGCTCATTCTCCTGTCAGAGCGTGCTGAGGTTTTGTTTCCAGTGACTTTTAAAGGTCAGGAGGAGGACAACAGACAGCAGCTTTCAAAGATAACAAAAGGGGCAATCTTCACAGTGATCTATCACTGTCTGCTTCGTGGAGGACTTGCCTTTCTTGTTGGTGGTTGGTGTGCTTTCCCCCGCAGCATGAACCTCTCTTAAGGTGGCATCTGTTGTTGGCCTGGAGAGTGTGGTTTGGGTCCTGCGAGGACTGTGGGACTGTGGCAGGGAGTCAGCACTTATGTAGAGTGAGTGAAGCCAGAGAAGCATTGAAGGCTAAGGAAATTACGCTGAGTTACTCTTGAACAAGTGGACTAAAAATAAATTTTGACAAAAGTGCTTTGAATATCCTTGAGGTGGTGGACTGACAAGTGGCAGGTCTCAACTGAAAGTGCTCCAGCTTATGGAGTTCATTAGGAATGACACAATTTCTCATGAGCTTGTAGTGTGTAGCTCCAATGAGACCTTACAGCTGATGATAGCATGCTTCTGATCTCCCCTGTTCTATGCCAGGGAAGCATTTGGTGTTTTCCAGCATGTCTGAATGTCTAGTCACTGCTTACGAAGAGGAACAACCATGTAGGATCTAGGGTGACCTCGAAAATCAATGTGGTGTGCAAGTGTGCAGCAGTTTCAAACCAAAGGAGCTTTAGTGTGCTCGTGCTAAACATGCTCTTGTGGAGCTGGAGGAATTGGGAATGTTTGTTCTATGTCCTGCAGGTTATATGCAGGGCAGACCTTAAGTTTTATTTATTTATTTATTTATTTTTTAAAAACTCTTTAAACGTAGCTCTTGCTTTAAAGAATAAAAAATGGAAGCCCATTGGTATATGGAAACTGTGGCAGAGAAGCAGCTTGAAGTAGACAAGACATCTAAGCAGCCTTTTTAAGATTTTCAGTAGGAAAGTTGCATTCTGTTTCAGTCACCCCATTACCAAAAACTGTTTGGAGTTCAGAGAAGAGTGCCAAAAACGATTAAGGGACAGAGGCTGATTTACGAGTGGATATTAAAACCAGCTAAATTATGCATATCTCAGCTAAGTGATGACTGTATTGAAGGAGAAGGTATGATGTATATGAAGGGTGCAAACACTGTTCCTTAAAAAGGACTTCAAATTCAAACAGTGAGAGGCTGAGAGATTTCAACATTGCCGCTGTATCAATTCAAGATAGTGAGGAGAATGGGGAAGAGAAGCAGAGGCAAATAAACCACTGCCTGGCAGTTCTCAGTCAGAATTGTTGTCTCATAATATGAAACTTCAGCAAAACTGAATCTTTTGTAATAGGAATCAACAGGCAGTGTTTATGGTAGGCAGTTCTACCCTCCATATGTCTTCAGTGTGAGCAAATGTGGAACAGTGATCATGATTGGACTTTCATGAAAATGAACAGAAGGCTTATCACAACTGTGGGTGGGCTAAATCTCTGCTAATTGTAATGAATCTTGCACGAATTAGAAGTTCCGGCTCTTCCTGTTAGGAGAGCCAGGGCTGGTTTGATTGCCAAGCTACTCCCACGTACCTAGCAAACTGACCAGCTGTTGAGTTGTGACCTGTGGTTGATGCTTATCAGCTATTTAACTGCCTGGGCAAGAAAATTTCTAATGAAAGATCTCACTTTCTCTTTTTGCAGCAGCAAATCCCTTGCTTTGCTCTACTGCCCGATTTCACTGTAAAAATGGTCTTTGCATTGATAAAAGCTTTGTGTGCGACAGTCAAAATAACTGCCAAGACAACAGCGATGAAGAAAGCTGCGAAAGCCCTCAAGGTAGGCACAGGGGTTTTATTCTATTCTGCAGTATTATACCAACTCACATTAACACAGAACAGGCTCAGCAGAAAATGTGATTCTTTGGCTTGCTCTGTGTTGGCTAGCACTGCAGATAGTGAGAGTGAAATGTGTAGAGAGTGTGCACATGCATACATTGCATTCTCGGCGCTCAGAAGGCTGGTATCTTATTCAGGTTCATAAAAACACACTTTTGCAGGAAGTGCTTATAATCTGTGATCCAGTGCTCACCGAAGTTGCTGGGAATCCATTCAGTACTTCTGTGGGATGGATTGGACCCAGGGGGATTGATGGTAAAACCTCAGTTGGAAGTGAATCTGTCTATTTACCAGATGAGTAAATCTTGTATATGCTTAAAGCTTTAGATCTTCATTGCTCACTTACCTTCTGAAAGACATGTTTAACTGCAGGACAGGTCTACAGTAAAAGCATTTATTTGTACCCTTCCCCTGAAGACAGGAAAGAAAATTTTTATTTGAAAATTGTTGTGTATTGAGCCTTGGGAGAATCTCAAAACACAGTCTTTGACATTTTTATTCTTTTTAACCTATCGGATAAGTCTACAGCTAGTGCTGCTCAGTTTTGTTTTCTGTAACCTAATACCACAGTATTTTATAAAACGTGAAGTATATGTGAATGACTTGAGGTTAACAAACAGTGTGTATTGGGCATCTGCTGCTAAACATTTTAATGTCTGAGTTACTACCGAGAGACCAGAGTAGAAAAAATGTGGGAGACAGTGGATATTTTCAGGGGAGATGTGATGTGCTTCAGCCTACAGAAAGCAGGACAGATGAAGAGAGATAAAGCAGGGTATGAAGGAAGAAGTAATGAGTGAAATTGAAGGAGAATTACTTTAATGTCTACCTGCACTGATCAATTAATCTTTTGTGGAAAAGAAAATAATCCTGAGCTTAAGATGCTGATAAATATTCTTGACAACTCACATAGGTAAAACACACTACAGCAATGTCAACAAAACAGGGTTTATAGCAGTGGCGTGTGACAGTCTCTTCTGTGTCATACCTCTGCCTAACCTACAGGCTCTTTCCTTGGCTCCACCTGTAAAGGTTGGAGGGGTCATCTTGGTAACTCTCCTGCGTGCTGAGCTCCATCACAGCCTGGGAACGTAGCTCTGCTCGGCTCGGGGCCTTGGAGAGGGTCTGCCCTGCCCCTGCTCTCTGTTGGGAGCGGGACAAAAAGGCTGCCGAGGGCGCAGCGCGTGCCCAGGGCTGGACTGTCCTTCACTGCAGCTCTAAGGCAGCCTGATCAGATTAATGTGGGTGGTAAGGTTTGGTGTTAGGTTTCTTTTGCTGTCTCTCTTTTCTTTTTTTTGCTTCTGAAGCTTAAAGCAGCAGTGCTATTCTCCTGGGTTGGGATGACTGCTTCCTCTGCAGATTAATTGGCTGGATTGCCTCCAGGTTGTTTGTTGTCATGACAATCTGCTTTTGGAACTGACTGTCATACTCAAGAGAAGAAAAAGAGCTGTATTTCATGAAGCTGTTACTTTTGTCTTCATATTTGGTCCTTCTGGAAATGTTAGATTAGTAAGAGGGTTAAGCAAAGTAATTCTGTCTGTTATACGTGTGAAAGAGGCCCAAACAAGGAAGAAGGAACCCTCTCCATTAGGACAAGCACAGCCGTGGTTGTGGGCTGATTTAAAAAAAAAAAAAGAGTCCAAGTAGGGGGTTGGGAGTTCCCAAAGTGAAATGCTGGTTATGGGGAGCCTGTGTGATTGACTTTTCCCTTTGGCAGCTCAGAGCCTCTCTGAATTGCTGTTTCACCATCTGTAAGCGGACGATGCGTGGGTACCTGTCTTTCAAAGCAAGGATTAAAACAGTGTAATGTGTTCAACTTTCCATCTGAATGTAAATGACGATTCCCTCTGGAGTTTGCAGCTATGGGTATGTCTGTCCTGGCTTGCAAACACACCAACTACTTTGTGTTAATTGGGAATTAGAGGCTATTGTGGACAGTCTTTAATTTCTCACAATTCTTTCTACAGCAGATCTAATTACTGTAATTACAATGTGTTTGTGTTAACACAATACCCAAAAATCCTGGTCATTAACTGGAACTCAAGTGCTCCGGGTACTTAGGGGCAGAGCAAGGCAAGTCTGTAGGGTGTTATAAAATGAAGACAGAGGGGTTTCTTCCCACTGGCTATGTTATGTCAAATGAGGTAGCTTTAGTTCAGTGTAATTGAGTGTAATCTGACATATGAGAGTGTCCTCGTGTGCTGTTTTTCTATCCGTAAATGTGTTGATTTAGAAGTCACTAAGCTTCTGAACCACTGCAGGATAGTGTCATTATCACCATTTAACAGATGGGGAAGAGAGAGCATAGATCAGCTAAAGGAAATGCTCCCAGAGTGCCATCCTGGCTGGCAGGAATAGAGCTTCATCTGTGCTTGTCTGCTTCAGGGGCATGTCATTAGACTTAATCAATGTTTGCAAACTGTTTTGAGATACTATGATAACATGGGAAATAGAAGTGTGAATTATTAATTGATACTTTGCTCTCCTTCTGCTCTTGGGTATACTGACAAGCTTTTTGAATTATCACCTCTTCCTGCTCTTCCATGAACTTCAAAAGCCTCCTTTATCCTGCTGTCATTACTGGAAAGCTCCCGTGTCTTATCGGTTTGGTTTGTGACAAATACTCCTCCACGCGTAAGGATCCTTTCAGTCAAGAAGGGTCACTCTGCAGACTAGGAAAACAGGAATATGGCCTCCTACTGAAAAACACACTGACCCAGCTTTGACATGGAGCACTTCAAAATGTGCCATTCTCAATAAATAACAGCTTTGCTAGCATGCTGCAATTTGAGATGAACGTGAAGACGTGCATTTATAAAGATTAATTCTAGTCATAAATAAGAGCAGATTCATTTGAGAGGAGGGAGGGTCCCGTGATTTAGTTGTGAAAATGAGAGGGAGATCAAATTTTGGAGGACGTTGCTGCCCTCCTTTCTCCTTACAACTTGTAACAGAGTGTTGTGTATCTTACAAAGGTTTGTATGTCATGGGGAGAGTGTCAGATTAAAAAGCACCAATTTAGCAGGGAGTCAAAGAATTCTCTAATTCCTGACAGAAGTTATCTGTAGCTCTTGTCACTGCCATGATAAACTTCAGAGAGCTATTCTTTTAATCCCACCCCAGATATACTTTGGTCAGCTCAGTTTTCCAGCAGTGAAGTATCACGGCAAAATATTTCCCTTAGTCTGGAATGTGATGTATTCATCAAAGCATATGCTTGAGTCTTGGGATTGGATGGAGGATATAATTGCTTGGATTATCCACACCAGTCAAAGACATGAATTGCTCATGTATCGTTCTTTCCAGGGCATTATTCCAGGTTTAACAACACCCGCAGTGATTAGAAATTTCTGCTCCTGTTCTGTGTTTAATTGATCTCAATTCAGGGGAAAGTTTCTCTCCCCCTCACACTTTTCTCCTATGCCTCTATTTAGCTGACAGTGCTAATCATTCATGGCATCTACTCTGGGTGTACTCCTCAGGCCTGTCTGTCACTGGGGGGATTTCCTGTTCAGTGACAGGCATCCACTCAATTTGAAAGGAGTTGCTCCTTCTCAGTATCTTCCAACAACCATGTAAATTTGTTCAGCTCTAGGACTGTGTTTAATTTATTCTCTTAATTGGTTTGGGGTTTCTTTAATCTGAATGTGTCCTCACAGTGCTTCTTCTCCTCCGTTTTGTACTTTTAGTTTTGAAGACTTTAACACCGACAAAAGCATACTGGGTAGTTTTATTCAAACCCGTTTTTCTTTCATGGCCCTTCTTTTCTTTCCATCTAAGTTGCTAAATACCTTTACTAGCTTTAACCCCGTTGCCTAGGAAAGGGAGCTGCATTGCTGCTAGTCTGTATTCACTCTCTCTGCTGCTGTAAAGAGAGGCTCTTGACTTCAGTAATATTCCCGAAATTCTAGCTCTGCAGTTGTTTGTAAACACTACCGTTGTGGTCAAGTTATAAACCAAATGTTTTGCAAGTGTTCAGAAGTTAATTCTTGTCCTGTGTGTTTGGTAATGTCCGCTGCTGTACATGTGGATACCTCCTCCTTTTATTTTTTGCATATCTTTTCATTGAATTTGCACTAGAATTTTTATATACCCCAGTATTCTAAAACAGATTTAGAAGCATACGCAGTTTTAGAAGTCTCTGTTCTTTTCTCTGTGGCATTTGTAAATTGCTTGTATAAAACTTGCCAGCATATTAAAAAATAAAAAATCTGACCCTGTGTCAAGGCAGTGGAAAACTGTTCAAAATGTTGACTTACTAAAATGAATTTTTACGTGATAATACGAACTCTGTAATGATAATTTCTGTGGATTAAGTTATAGGCAAAGCTGGAAGCGGGCTGGCTGTAGAGGTAAGCACTAAGGCCATTGCTAATGTTTGCATTATTGGGTTGCAATGCAAAGTGGGTTTTAGGACTGACAGCTAAGTGGAACAGACGTACTCTAAATTTCAATGAAATACCACAAAACCTAATTTATGAAACACAAATAGCTCCCAGAACATCCCACTCCATATGGAGCTTGTAACCAGCCCTTTGCACGTGGTAAATTGAAATTCTGAAATTCCCAAATGCTGTGGTATCACTTAGACATCCCAAGGCTCTGTAGTCTGATCCTGTCTGTATAAGTTTCCTTTTATTGAGTCTCTCTTTGACTCATTATTGTCTCAGTCTGTTAACTGAAGCTCAACGTGCAATTATTGTGCATAATCTTAGCCCAAATTCAGCCTGCAGCAGGAATTTAATACTCAGAGGCAGACTGAATAGAAGCAGAAACATAAGGAAGGATACAAATAAAATGTCACTGAATGTTTTATTAAATGAAGGCTTTGCCTGACCATATTTAGCTCTCTAATATCCTTCTTTTGTAATACTTGCTAGATGGAAATGTTTTTGTTAGCTGTGAATTTTTTATTTCCTGTGTTCCGCCATTTCTTGAATCCACGCTTCCTCTTCTTTCCCCTTTTTTTTTTTCTCAAAAGATTATTTATTTGAGAGGGTTCTTGTCAAGAAAAAAAATGGATTCATCTGCATGGGGACTAACAGGTAAGGTGAGCTACAGGAGGCAAGTGTTCGTGTAGTTGGTACTGACCTTTCAGGTGACCGGTGAGTTCATCTGCACATCAATTTCGACAGCACGTGGACTCCATGGTCTGTGCTGCCTCCCAGGCCAGACCATCATTTGTAAAAGGGATTGTTGATCACTTGATAAGAACAGCTGATAATAACCCAGACTCATTCAGAAACATGGTAACTTCCGAGTGGGCTCAAGAGAGGAACTCTTACTTCACTGTGCATGGAGGCTTTGGAATTAAAGCAGTTTAAAATAGATGTGGGGATCTCAGGGACAGGTCCAGACAGCTGGTACGAGAGGATTTGAGGTGCTACTTCCCTCAGCTCCCTGAGATTGTATGACAAGGTTTTGTTGCAGAACAGGCAAATGTAGCTGAGGAATAATCTCCTTGTAGACCAGCATGTTGCTTCTACAGGCACTATGGCCTGTCATTTTGGCAGAATAATAAAAGACATGCTGCCAAAATGTTGCTCTGCCCCTGTTTGGAGAGCAGATGCTCTATCAAGAGCAACTATAATGTGGCAATAGAGGAGCAATGACTTTAAGTTTTCAAATGGACAACAAACTTACTTAAAAAGGTGTTTCTAGATCTGGGAGGTGTCCAGGCTCTTCACCTGATCTCCTGCTCATCCCACGTTTGATGGCTTCAAGCTCAAAGTTACCAGCAGATGATGACTTGACTACTGTAAAAATCAGTTTTATGACCTAAGTCAAATCTTGGACGGGGTGTTGTGTCTCTAGGAGTCACCATGTTTACCAACAGCTTTATCAGGGATAATAGGGAAGAAAAATAGGATCTGGCAACAATCATCTTGACCTGAAAGCAATTTCTTGAAGATAATAAGGACGGAGAGCTAACATTGTGCCTCCGGCTTGTGTTAAGCACATTCTGTAGATAGATGTACTTCGGGATGCCTTCCCTCAAGGCACAGCTTACTCCCATCATGGAAGTGCTGGTCTCACTGGAGTGCCTCATTGGACTCCTATTGCAATACCATGGTTTTTAATTTTTGTTGGTTGGTTGGTTGGTTTTTTTGTTGCTGGAACTGAAATTGCAGTTCTCACACTACTTACGAAAACAGGAGGTGCAGGGATTATCAGATACTTTTCTTTTATCAAGTGGATTATGAGAAGATCTGGGAATTGAGCCTGGAAAGGCATGGGATCTTCTCACCTGTGCAGAGATGAAATATGAGCTCTTAACGATTGTGTCTAGATATTCTTACCTTCACTTTGTGGCATTTATGTCTAATTAAAAGTTTCAGAAAGAGGTGATGACATGGATATCCAGTTTCATTGCCTGTGCTTCAAAACTTCAAAAACAGGTTATAAAATGTCACACTCTAGAGGAAGACAAGTGTCAAATAAAGGACATTCTTTTTCCCCGTTGATCTTGAGGCTTATTAAATTATCTCTTGAGTTCTCATTAGTAAAAATAAATAAATTCCTTTGAAATACATTTTCCACGAGTTTATAACATCATGTAGGTGTTTGAAATACACTGTATGTATTGGCATGTCATGCCATGTCCTGGCTGCTGAATTGCATTAACTTTTCATAGATTTAACTGTGCAAAAGGCTCCTGTTGCTGGACTGTAGGTGCCAGACCCAAGTCCTTTTGCTGTCATTGGAGGGAATCCAAATAAAAGGCACAGATGTTAATCTTTGACTTGCTGTAAAACAAAATCAGTTCCAGGTAAGGTGACCAAGTGCATTTTCTACAGTTACTGTAGAAAATGATCATAGCATTTGTATTTAAAATGAAGCCTTTTGTTAGTGCAGTTTCAGTACAGGGACAACCTCTGTTTTTTGTTGGAAAATGGGAGTTGTCATAGCAAACACGTGTCATGGAAGAGCCTCAACAAAGGTTTCCTGGGTTAAGTACTGAGGAGACGCTCTTGCTAGCAGAGTAGGAGTTAGCTTGGCTGTCTCTTCTGTTTCGCTTTCTAACCCTCATTCATCAGACTGCCCTGTCCCAACCTGTAATTCTACTTTCAAGCCCAGCTGGGAGCTAGTCTGCATGACTCTCCTATCAGGTCTGGCCCCATCAACTCTGCGCTTTTAGTTAAACCTTGTTGTTTAGCCTAATTATTGACATTAATCTCAGGTGAGTAATACTGCTTTAGCCTAAATCTAGCTTTGAGACCTGTGTCCATTAACCGGGTCAGCAAAACATGTGAGGTTAATTTATGTTTCAGTGCCTTTGTTAATCTTGGTCTGGCATTGTTGTGTCTGTAACCACTAGTTAGAAATGATTTCCCAAGATGAACTTTTGAGGACGGTGGCTGCATTCAGCAGTTTGCACTGGGACTTGGGCAGAGAGCACCACTGTCCCTTTCTTTCTTTTTAGGAGTTGGGCTCGTGTTTTTGTGCAGCAGCGGAATCGGCAGGAAGACCGGTTTTGGTGCTTATACCTTTATACCTGGCGGGGGGGGTTGAGGGGATGGGAACAGATCCCAGTAACTTGAGTGTCAGACTTTGGGGTGGGTTTTTTAGTTTGGTTTGGTTTGGTTTTTTCCCCCTGCAGCTGCCAGCAGTAAAGTTGGAAGATGTGGCTCCTAAAATGTCAGGCTGCAACTCTGCCCCCAGCTGTAACTAGTTTCACATGTGATTAAAATCTGTGTCTTTCCACAACTTCAGTTATATCTGGGAATAATTTGTGACATGTGAGCTCTGCCAGAGCTTGTACGTGTGCTCTTACTCAAAGGTAAAGCCACAAGCAAAGCCGACATGACCAGGTGTAAAAGTGTCTCCATTCAGACGCTGTAGCAGTTTAGTACATAGCCAATTATGTGATTGACCTAAAGCAGTATGTTTTCAGTGTAGACAGTCCCCTAGAGCAGGGTTACCAAGCTCTGCTGAGAAGTTTTACTGACATTTGCTCAACAAGAATAAATGCAGTGACTCCAGGTCAGCCAGACGTCCCTTTAGCTAGAATCAGTGCTGGTGCAATGCGCTTGGTTCATAGGAAGGCGAGCAGGTAGAAATGCAGAATTGCCCTCAGAAATGGAGGTGATCCCATGAGTGCAGGACCTCGGTAGGCCTTGGCAGTTTGTGTCTATTATTTTGAGAAATCCTTGCTTAGAGTAATTCTTGTTTTTCTCTAAGTGGTTTCACTTCACGGTGCTAGCATAGCTGCAGTTTTACTCTGCCTTAGAGAAAATAGGGTTCTATATCACCCTATAGGACAAGTAAAGGCATGGAAAACTGAATTGTGGGGGATACCAAATCACTGAGGTGGTATTAATATCAAAGTGTATCTACCAGACCTTACTATATCTTTGTGCCCACTCCTTCCAAATGCTAGTCCCAGCCGGGTCAATGGAAGCAAAGCATTAACTTTCTGCAGCTGAAGCTAAAAGCATTTGTTTTGTTATTGCAGATCACACTTAAGTTGCTATGCCAGTGTGCTGTATTCATTGTGGAGCACAAATTGCTTGAGGGTGATTTTTAAAGCCCAAGCAAGTTGCCAGCCGGGGTTCCAGAGAAAATTATTTCATACTGCCTGATCTAAAACTAGCAAATGAAACTTGGTGAGTGGATTATCATGAAAAAGGAAGTTTCTTGCCAGGCTTTAGATTAAGCTGAGATTCATCCTCAGCCGAGCATTTCAGTACCTGTAAACGTGTGAAGGATGAGGCTGTTGAATTCTAGATTTTCCTTCTTTGCTGCTCTTGCATTAAAACTTGTGTCCCGGAGTCTGATCAGGCTTCCTAGCAAAGCTGGGAACTGCAGCGGATTTTCTTCTGCCTGGTGAAAATTGTGAAGTGATGAGAGACATCACACCAGTATTTAGTCTTCGAGTCTTCGTGCTGTTCCCTGAGCTTGCCAAAGTAACTCATGCTTCCATCTCACATTACCAGATTTTTGGTGCTAATTTGCTGTAAAGGATTGTGTTAAAAAATCCATATTTATGAGGGATGTTAAAACATAAAGTAATTATATGGTTTTCAATTACATAAACATCAACATGCAATGGGAATTAGAAGCTGAATAATTAATTTTCTGTTTATTTGTAATATAGAGTCTGTGCAAACAGTAAAATCTGGAGAACAAGCAGAGGGAGGAGTGTGGAGAGTATGGTGCCATAAAGTGGTTTTAGCATCTCCGTTCAAGTTCAGGTCAGATGTCAAAACAGGTATGGGCTATTAAGGAGGGTCACAACCTGGTGAGTGGGAAGGGCTGGGTTCAGAACTCCTGTGGATACCTATGCCCTGTGATTAAATCGTGTTTCCAATAACATGGCTGAAGGCAGGGACAGTTGGGAGTGCCTGTTCACATGTTCTGAGCACAGAGGTGGCAGCAGCTGGAGCCGCCTGATGCTCACTGCTACTGGTGTGCTAAATGGCTGTGGACACTTTGAGTTGTGTGCCTGATCTCTATTTCGCATGGGAAAAATACCAAACTTCTAACTTTTGAAGGGTTTATAAAAGATTATTAAGTCATTTGAAGAAAATAAATATAATTAATCATTTCTGAATATTGTTGGTCACCTGCAGTGCACCAGCCAGTCACTGTGGGGTCTGGTCATTGGTGCTGAAGTACATCCTCTGAGGCTTCAAAGCAGAAGCTTTCAAAGCTTCATTTATTCTGCATTAACAGCATTATTGCACTACAGTAAATGCAGTGATTACCAACGAGTTCTTAAGTGGAAATAATTTTGAGGATCTGGTGTTTTTGTTAAGAGGTTAGGAAATGTGTTACACTGCACTAAAACCTGTGGGAATTAAAAACTTACTTGTTCCATTTGTTCAAGTGTTTTTTCTTAGATTGTCATTTCCCTCTGCCTCCTTCATGCTGAATAGCAAGCAAACACCAGCCTTGACTGAGTGATGGCTGTCAGGAAAACACTTTTAGACTTTTTGAGGCAGGTTTTTCCATGGCAAATAGTGTTTACAGTTCTCTATAGGAGAAGACTTATAGGACTATGCTGCAGCACAGGTTCTAGACCTCGGAAGTTTTCTGGACTAAAACTTGAACTGTTGTGTCAGATAACTTTGAAGTTCATGGTGGCTGGAGCCTTGCTGGCTGGTTCGTGAGGAGGCGGTTTGGACTTAGTTTGAGGGAAAGGGAACATTATGTGCAATTAAAATGGAAGCTCTGCAAGGTATTTTGCACTGCCACTTGTAAGAACCCATAGTTGTGGGAATATTGTATGGGAAAGAGAGTGTCCTCACGGTAAGTGACCATCAAATTTAATTTTCTTTTTTCATACTCTAGAATTAGAAAACAGTAAGTATGTGACTTCAGGGATGCAGTGCTGTGAGGGAAGTTGTATCCTTGTTTAGAAACTGGTCAACTGTGATCAACCACAAAAAGGGGGATGAGAAGACCACATGTTCCATTCAAAATTGAACAAGTTCCAGGTTGATTTTTTTTTTTTTAATGTTTTTACTTGGTATTAAAGCTGAATTTGTCTGACCAGATTGGAGCAGGTGTGCTGGGAATAGGTTAGATAGGGAGGTTCTTCAGAGACAGGCTCAGACTGCAGGGTGGCTACAGCAGGAATGAGAGGATGGAAGCAGCTGTTGTGATAAAAGATAAGGCCTGGTGGCAGTGAGCAGAGCTTGCTGTGCAAATAGCAAGTGCACATCATAGGTAGAGGCTTAAGCCATGCTCCTCCTAGTCTTTTTTTTCTTTAATTGCATTTTATGAAAGGGTCAGTTGGCCGTGGTCTTGTCAACTGCTATTGTGTGAGAGGCAGCCCATATAATTAAGACTGAGATGGTAGTAACCTGCTGTTCATATGCACACACGATCAGTTTTGTGATGAATTAGCTGCCAAGGTTTACAATCCTGAGCCCAAATTCTTGCTTTTTTTCATTGAGTTCACAGCACAAATGTGATTGAATCCCTGAGTGTTTGTAGGAGCCACTGCTGGCCTCTGCCTTGTTTTCCAGACTACCTTTTGCACCTCTTGATATGTAAATCCCAGCTGATGGTTAGTTGGCAGCCATATGAGATCAGGTTCTAGCTGTGACTGATAATTGCAAGAAAATATTCAGAGAGTGCCTTCCTGGCCAAGGTGGATGTAATTCAAGACTCTGTATGTGAAGGAGCGCTGGCTGGAGGTGCCTGAGGAAATGTGCAGACGTGGTGTTGTGAGCCCACATTTTGGAGACGTATCCCAACAGATGCCTCTGCAAGCTGTATGGCCTATCCAAGGTGGAAACCAAGCACATGGAAAAACACTGTGCAACGAGTTAACCTTTGAATAATGAATTTCCCAGCAAGGTACAGGAATGCTTTTGGTTTGTGCCTTTCTTACCTGTACATCAAGTAATGTGGTCAATCTTTCCAGAAAGCCTGGCGTAAATACAGAGTAGAGGAAACATACTGAACCGGTTTCTCCTGTTTCTGTGCTCTTTCATTCATCATTTCACCCTCACCATATCCTTTACTTTCTTTTGTTGGAAAAAAAGTAAAGAAATCAAGTCAAATTTGTGCTTTCCTTCCCTCCCCTTTTTTTTTTTTAAATTGCCTTCTTTCCTGTAAGCCATCAGGGGCTTTTTCTTGCTTGTTTCTGTTTGTTTGCTTTCTGGTTTCTTTCTGTCTTCAGTGTTTGCATCTTGCTCTTTTGTCACATGTTTGTTTTTGGCTTTTCTGGAGGTGTCAGACAAGGGGAACTGTGCACTAAGTCATATCCAGACTTCGCTCTACTACCTCTAGTTAAAACACCACAAAGTTTCGTTGCTCTCTTCAGGTAAATGTCTCCTACTGAATCATTGTTCTCCTGTTCTAGTGTCACCCTGGAGGGGCAGGAGATCATCTAGGCTTCAAACATAAGCAAATATAAGAAAACGCTCAAAACCCACAGGCAGGAGGAATCACACATGTCCCTGAGCAGACTGAGTATACGTTCCTTTCTGTTCCACCTCTGGACCACATCTCTTCTCTCCAATATGATTGCCAGACAGTGGCCCTCTACAAGAACACTGGCAGCTGGCAGTATTCATAGCAGTCCTGTGTTCCTTTCAGCAGAGATTTAATGTAAGGTTAGTGGTGTCTGCAGTTCACGATCAGGTGAGAAAAGGAGTCAGTTTCAGCTCTGGTTGTGCTATAGCTGCTAGAGCAGGAATTTCCTTTCTGCCTTTTTTACCATATTATTTGTACTGCTTCTATTTTATGGCTGTGATTTATAGCATATGTCACGAGTTTCTCTGATGCTGCTAGCAGTTCCCTGCCTGTGGTTTGCTAGGTGGGGGCAGTGTCCTGATGCTTTTGACATAAGGTGTATTTGTTGGCTGCAGTACATTCCCATTGGACACTGGAACCAAGCCCTTGCAGTGGAAGGAGGTGGTGGGGGGAGGGTGTCTTGAAAGAGGTTTCTGCATTTAACATCTGCTGGAGGAGGAAGTTTCCACAAGAACTGGGTTAATAGTCCGCTTCTGGAGTGTAAGCTGGGGGCAAGCCTTTGGCCAACCCCGGCCATGTGCAGCACGCAGCAGCAAATGTGGCTTTGCAGAGGCTGGGGTGCAGAGCAGGAACTGTTCCCCGCTCATACATTAAAAGGGAGGAGAGAGAGGAAGCCTTTGCAGCTGGGTTGAGTGCAGGCTGCTGCCAGCAGTTGTCTAGAAGCATTCCTCATTGCTGTGAGTTCTGTGAGGGATGCTTCAGAGAAGAATCTCCCCTGGCTCTTTTCAACCACATGTCTCTGTCATACGTAACAGGGTGGAGTTCTCTGCTGTGCTCTTCCCCAAGTTTTTCAGTTGTGGGAGATAGGGGAGGGAAAAAAAATTAATCAGACTTCTTCAATTTGTTACTTTCCAGGGGCTGCAGGACTGCCTCTCCAAAACCATTACTTTACTCTTATGGCAGTTGCCTCTGGAATTGCAATCACATCGTATTCTGTCTCTTCTCCTGATAGTTAGGATGGGCTTCTTTAGCTTCTTCCTTTTTCTTTCTTTTCTTTTTCATATCCTTTTCCCTTCTATTTTTACTGTGCAGTGAGAGAGACAGGGAAATGAAGAGGTTGCTGCACCTCTGCCCTTTTCACACTGAGAAAGGAATGTGTCTCTCTTATGTGTTCTATGGCTCTATCCCAACAAGAAAGCCAAAAACTGTGAAGTGGATTTTTTTCCAAAGCATATGTTTAGATGCACAAGTAAGGTCAACTTCTCGTAGGTTCTGTACTCTTCGGCAAATATGAAAAGATCACCTTTTCTACACAACGTCAATGTGGGTTTTCTTTAAACAAGGTAAATAATGAAGCACCAAAGATACATTAATACAAGCAAGGCTTCTCCCTGCTTGAAAGAATGCTGACTGGAGCAGATCTCAGAGTCCTTATTTCCACTTATTTCCTTGTTAGAGGCTTCAAAAAGGATCACCATAGCCTAACGATTCAGTTTGCCCTGTCCTGCACCACTCTCCTATGCTTTGTTCGGTCTAAGTTTCAATGCCTCAGGCTGTGAGGATTTAATTACTATTTCTGGAGGATTATTGTAACTGCAGCTCTCACAAGTTTTTCTGATCTAGCTTCACCTCTGCTCTAAAGCCAAGAAAAACTCAAGTGTTACATAGCCTGTGTGGTTTCAGGGCCTCTACAAGCCTGTAGTGCAGAATGGCTCTTAACTTTTACCTTTCCTTTGTCTTTTGCATCCAAAACAAACTCTCTAGATCTCCGATTTCCTTCATAGGGTAGTGAGTTTATCTCAGCTGTTTTGGGTGAAAACCAATGCTGAGATTAGTGAGCTTTGCCCTACACTGGGCTGCTTCCAGTCTTTCTGTGAATTGTACATTAAATGTGCTCCCTGCTTTTAATAAACACTCCATCCCAGCTGCGTTTTTTTTATTAAGATTTTGTGGACCAGCTCTTGCTGTGTCTTGCTAAATAACTCTTGAAAGAAGATTCTCATTGTCCAGAGGTAGGATCATTTAGCGCCGAGCTTGTCTTTTTACTTTTCCAGTGGTTCGATCAGCTGCATTTAGGCCCATTTTGTCATTAGGGAGTTATTAAACTGCTGCCCTGTGGCTTCGTCTTCAAACACTGACCTTTCTATTGACATTTTGGGCCTGGTTCAACCTGTCCTGATCTCATTCTGTCCTCTGCATTCTATCTGTTAGAGGATTTTTTCCTTGCTAGTCTCATGTGTTTGCATAGGTGCTTCATTTCAGAGGAGTACAGGAGGGATACAGATGTTATGACTTCATTTTTTATTATTTATTATACTGTTTGGGCTTTTTTGATCTCTGGAACTCAAAACAATGATCAAACAAGGATTCTCTTTCATTTTTCTTGGCACTAGTTTCTCTCTCTGTGGATGGAAGTGACTGAGGTTGATTTTCAGAGTCAGTGACTGGTAAATCACATGAATCCATCCTCAGTCCAGCTGAATTTATTACCTATTTATGTTTTTGCTGGATCTCAATTTCTAGTTCCAGGCCCTTGTCCCCTGCCCAGGGAACGGCCAGGGCTGGTTGCAGGGAGGGAGCTCTGCCTGGTGCCCAGCTGCTATGGGGGAAGGTAGCTCTGCTGCAGCCTCAGCAAGTGCTCAGCAGCATCTGTTTCCTTGGGCACGTTCAAGTTGTATGAAAATGACTTCAGGCAGCAGAAAAGTGTTCTACTTGCCAAGTATTGCATGAAACGTCCAGAAAACAAATCTGGTTAGGAGACTTTCCATGGGAGGGCAGAAGGAGAAGAGGAAGAAAATAATAGAAACTGTCAGAGGGAATTCAGTGAGGTAGAAACGGGGACTCTTTGGCCATAATAGTGAAGTCCATGAGTCCCTCTTTTCCTTTCTTCCACCCCACCAGTATCTCTTAAAACTTGCCAATTGTTGCTGCTGCTTGTTAAAAGGTGTTTTCCTTCTGTCATTCCTTGCTCCATCTCACATTCATTCACTGGCAGTGCTGCACCAGCCCCTGTCTCACCACTGCTGATGAAAATCCTTTCCTTTGCCTTTCAGGCAGAGTGCCTGGAAGGGCAGGTGGATGTTCAGTGGTTTTCATTTGCTGAGACGGGTGCTCTGCTGAAATAAGGGAGTACATTACCCATTGTAAAACACAAAAGGAGTGGTTGTTGCTTGTGTTGGTTATTCCGAAGGCACTCTGTTCTCTCTCTAATTGGGGAAAATTCTCTGGTGTCTCCCACACCAGCTCATTTGGCATTTCCTGGTGAATCTGAAAGGAGTGCTGCCTGTTGGACAGCGCCTCTTAGTGACATGAGAAGCTCTAGGTTTTTCTGCTGGGCCTTGTGGGCTTGGCAGTTTGGTGTCACCCTTCCCCTGGGCAGTTTTCCACCTCTGGTGGTAAACGGTGTGTGGTACGGCTGCTGTTTGGCTGATGTGGTTTTAGTTCTGTTGGTGCAGAAGTGGTAGTGGGAAAGGTGCAAAAGTAGGTGTAAGTGGAAGACAAGGTCCTTTACCACTCTTCAGTCTAAGAAAGGAGAGAGAGAAGTCTGTTCTTTGACAATAAAGTGTGAGTAGGAGCATTTTCAGAAGAGATTATCAGCCTGTCTTTTCCCTCTTGGTTTCATGCTGCACCTTAGCCATATGTTCTGTCAGCCCTGGAGAAAGCTGCTGCTTTCTCTAGTTTCACTTGCTTAACCAAGGTTATGAATGTCCATTCCTTGCAAGGACAAAACTCCTGTCTGTTGTCATTTAAAAGCATTTACTGTTATGAATTATGATGCCACCTGTGCTCTGCCCAAGTGGGCTTTAAATGAAGCACAGGCTTGGTTCATTGAGGGACAGCTGTCACTGCAGCAGGAATCCTGAGTGCTGGTGTAGTTCTCATTCCTACAGGAGAGAGGGAATTTCCCACTCTACAGACTCACGATCATTTCTTACAACTTATCACTGCATTTTAAGCCATGTTGCCTAAAATATGCATCTTTAAAATGCTTCCAAAGCTCAGGTTGTTCAGTCTGTCTTCTTTTAGGTACATCCTACTGTCAGTTTTTCCTTGCAAACTAGCAGTAGCTAAATTCATTACAAGAGCTTGCTCAGAAGAGACATGTTCAGAGAAGTCCAGAAGGCAGAGTGGGAGTCCTGAGAGCTCGCACAGAGGAACTGCTTTGCTCTCCATGAACCCTTAGTGCTGTGGTAGTGGCAGTTCTGGGTTTTTTTCCCTTTCCGGAGGAATTGCATTGAGGGTGGTGGGGCACAGACTAAGGGGAGTTGTAATCTGAGTCCTGTGAAAAATGCCAATAAACCGCAAATCAGATGTTGACACTTAAAATACAGGACTGTATTTCAGTCAGGATCTTCTGCTTTCATCTGAGACAAAGCCTTGAATATTGTGAGTCTTCTAGCCTGGTAGTGGGGCAGTGTTCCTGATAAAAGTGAGAATTTCACTTGCTGAATTCCTATTTTTTACTGTTGGCAGCAGCTTTTTTCTTCCCTTTCTTCCTGTCTTGCATTGTCACAGGCATCTCAGGAAACTCATTTACCCTAATCCTGTGTTTGACTTATGAGACCCAATGAGCTAATAGCTTGAGAATAAATTGCTGTAGCGATTGCATTCATAAATATCATGAACAGCCTCCTTAAAGTGGTGTTTGATTACTTGAGACAAAGCTTTCAAAACATTAGAACAGTTTAAAATAATCACTTGGCGAAAGCAATAAAATTCTGTGGATGCATTTCATTTTTCATAACCCTCTATTTATTTCTCTTTTCAGAAAATGGACAAGAAGCCTGTATGAAAAAGTAATTAAATCTGCAACCCAAGCAAGACACAGAAAATTCAAAATTTAATGCTAATGCAGTTTTTTCATTTTGCAGATGATTGTTGCCCACTCACATGCACACAAGTATGCACATCATTAACATTGACAAAGAGCTGACTGTTAACTTTGAAATTCTTGGTTTCCAAGAGTTTATTTCACAATCTTATTATGTAAATGTGGTTTTGTTAACTTGTGCAGTTGCCAGGAGAATTAGTGTCTGTCTATAGAGCTGCATGAGATGCATCCGCAAAAGCTGGGTAGGACTATCTGTTCTCTTGAAAAAGAGTCATGTTGCTTTGATTTATAACTAATCTTTAAAAGTTTAAAGCATCCTGACAGTATAAACCAAACAAATCTAGCAGTGTGATGGCAGTGTTTGCCAAATGAGACAGTGTCCTGCATGGCGTTGTGTGCCTCCCACTAAGGCTTGGGGGGTTACTGCTGCGTAATTGCTGGCTTTCTTAAAGAAAAAGTGTGTGTCGTGAGGCTGTGTGAAAATACATAGAACAAAAATTTATGGCTATTTGGTTAAAAAAAAAATAGTGCTGAGTCCCTAATTTTTTCTAGTACGACACAGGAAGTGTTTGTTGGGGGAGTGATATTTGACAAAGCCTTATTCCTGTTACATCTGGAGACCTGATATATTTGTTCTTGATTCTGTGTCTGATCCAACATGAGGGGAATGAGAATATCCCATGCAATACCCTGCTGTCTGGAACTCTCCTGGCTGCAGGGCAGCTCTGGGAGTTCCCACATCAGGTAGTTCACCTTCCAAAAAAGTAGAATTAGAAGGCTCATTAGAGTCTCCTTGTGTGTGGTAGGCGTGTGCAGGCAGGAGCTGGTAGGGACAGGTGATGTGCATGGGAGGATTTATTTGCACTGGGAGAATAGTGTTCTTCTGTGAAGCTACAATGTGTGGTACATGGTGCCAGAATTACTTTTTGTGAGTGCTGTCAAATGCTGTTGGAAATAGCATCCACAAAGTGTCCCATCCTTCTGTGAAAATAAATTCCTTCTAGCTTTTCATGGTGGGGAAGGGGATTCAATAGGCAGATGGTTCAAGTTCATACATCAAGGCACATTAGTTAACATGTCCTTAACCTTAAAAGGTTGTCAGTCCATGAATTCTGACTTTGAAGCTTGCAATGGATGAAGTTGGGATTGCTGTTCAGGATGGAAGTGCATTTCAACTGTTAAATAGAGAATTTTATGTTTGGCAAAGAACTTTCCTCTGCAGGTCTGTGTCATGCCGAGAACATGGAGATTGCAGCTTCTTAGCACTACTAGCCTTGTAGTTTGATTATTGCACAATGTTTAATAAACGATATATATAGCTAGAGGTGAGTGTCAGTTTTTAAAAATATGGAAATCTGATCACTTCCATGTGGTTTTAAGCTTAGAGTGAAAAGCAGTAATTTGATAATTACTCAGTATAACCTCTGCGGTGTCTTTACAGCACAGTCGGGTTTGAACACTACTCACACCAGCGAGGTAAATCAGTTGCATTTTTTGTTGTCCTGGCATCTGCAGCCAGATAGGGATGAAGATAAGACTTCATTCTGAAGCACTGAACCATCACAGGTTCATCACGTCCAAAGTTCTGTCTCACTGTCAGGAGAGACTTGTGAGCTACAGTGTGAGTGTTCATCGGTAAAACCTCCTACCCTCTGCAACGAGCATGGTCTTGGCTTCCAGAGAGCAGCAGATCCAGAGCATCTCTGCTGCTGGTGGGCTCATTTTCCATGATCTGGTTCATGCATATTCAGCTCATCACTGTGGGCTTTAACAGTCAAAACTTTTGTTTTGCTCCTTGTCCAATACAGAGATTGATTTGAAAGATGAAATGATGTTGGAATACTTCCCATATTTTGCCCCAGATATTTTGCTGTGGATATTCCTGTTTCATCACATTTTTATGACTTGAAAATAGGCCACTTCACACACTTTGCTGTATAAAATTTGAGCTAGACCTTTCTCAAGATGAACCTTTAAAATTAGAAACTTCACACTTGAATGTCAGAGTTGTGTATAATTTCCTGTGCCGACAACTACACAGCCTCTGTCATGGATGAGTGAAATGTCTTGAGCTGTTGCTAAGTAAGTTTGTGCCTGTTTCAAGAGCTGCTGTGCTTCTGTGGCACAGATAAAGAAGTCAGCTCTGGGTTGTGTTGTGGCTGAGCTTTTCTGGCGTGTTACAGTCACTCTACAGGGATTATCAGCCTTTTGTAGGACTGTGCCATGCCGGGGTTATGCTAGTTCTATTTTGGTTTCTGTTTTGCTATTAATGGTGTCATGTAAGTGCTGAGTTTGTTTTGGGTTTAAGATTGGTAGAGCAAAGGGAAGATCATTTTTCTCTGGGCTACACACAGAAAGCTCTGGAATAATATGTTTGATTTTCTATCAGAATAACTTGCCGTTGCCTCTGTCACTCCAGTGGGTAATGTTTTCCCTTCTGGTTCCCATTACTGTAATTAAATGCATTCAGAGCATTCTGTTTCTGTCTATTAACATGTAATCATGTGATTGATTCTTGTATGCCAAGTAGATATTTTTTCCAAAGGAAATATTTATTTACATGAGTTTTCAGATCAGCTACGTAAATCAAGTGCTTATGAGAGGCATTTTGACGTGCAGCTTGAACACCGGTATTTCCAACTTCAGTCCTCTGCACTTCTCTCTCATGTACCTCCACAGCTTTCTGCTGTTTTAATTGTTAGTTCCCTTACTACCATGCTTAGTCAGATGTTCAAAGCACTGGTTATTTAACTTGCCGAGAGAAGATGTTACTGTATCCTGTAGATTTTTTTATTGATCAGGATTTAGTGGGAGGCTGACTTGCCTTTCTGAACAGATCACTTGTGTCACGGAAAGCTGCTGACCAAGGATATTTTCAGACATTGTTAATGATCCGGAGAATGTCCTGTCAAATATTTTTGTTTCAGTCTATTTTATTTCTTTGGCATCACATCAGGTTAACATTAAGCTTTTTGTGTTTGCATCCTTTTGTACTATAAATTCTTTGCCTTCTTTGTGATAACTGAATGCAAAGCGTGTGACTGATTGTTTCTCTACTCTCTATTTCTTTTGTTCCCTGATCCGTGGGAATAATATTGCCCCTGAACTACAGTAGAGTTTCTAAAAGTAGCCAGTTACTGTAAAAATGAACAAACCTACGGCACTCATACAAACACCCTGGTTTTCAACGCCAGAGAATTAAAATGCATGCCCGTGGATAAGGCATTGATGATCAATACTGTCTTCCTTCAAACTGCCTTGTACCAGAGGATAGGATCGGTATGAGACTCTGATTCCAGAATCGTTACTCCTGGGAACACGTGCTGGTCTGTCACTCAGAGGTACAGATTTGGCCAATATTTTTTTTGTTAACTGCAACATTGAGTTTAGGTCAGCTGGAGAAAGACTGATGATGCCTATCCAGCACAATGTTTTCAGACACAGGCACTTGTTTTGAAGAAATTTCTTAACCCAAAGAAGCACTTTGCATTATGGCTCAGGTATGTTTGATTTCAGACTGCAGACTAGTGCTGGAGATGCAGTGGCTCAGCAGAATGTCACTAATCTAGGAAAGGTATTGAAGCCCCATCTGTGAGCAGACACTCACTGCATGCTTCATTTACCACCATCCTGCGCTGAATAGACTTCACCTAAAAGCAAGAGCTGTCTTAATCTTCCGAGATGTAAAGAAGGATGTTTTAATGTAATTTCTTTATCCTGAATCTTCTAGTCCATTATGGCTTCAGAATTTATTGTTGTTTGTACTCCAGACCAATTGCAAAGTAAATGAGAACATCCCAGCCGCTTGTGCTGGCGTAGCCACGGCTGCATTGACAGGCCCGGGAGCAGGGTATTGCTGATAAATCTTGTGATCCTAATCTGCTGTTTTGTTCATATGATAATGATTCTAATGATCCCTCTATAACAGAGCATCTCTACTAGGGAAGAAGGATTTTCTAGGTGTATTTGTGGAGCTTAGCTTTTTGAATGCATCCTCCAGAGAAGGAAGAGAGCTGCCGGAGGGAGTCTGACATTTAGTCACGCGTTTGACGGTGCAATTCAGAGTGCTTACTTGCTGAATATGTGAAGGTATTCCTTGCTCTTGGTCCTTCTCAGTGTTACTAAGAGGATCTGCATTGTTGGCAACTGCAAATCAAGGAAGATATAATTTTTATTTTTAAAAATACTTTTCTGCTATTTCTACTCTGCTTTTAGAGGAGAAATATAGGAATGATCTGTCTAAAGGCTTCCTGACACACTGTAATTATCTTGAGAGATCATAAAGATGAAAAAAGGCATCCTTGACAATTGGGCCATCTAATCAAAGAATTGAGAGAATGAATTTAGTTCCTTGATCAGCTGTGATCCTACTATGTGATTTACAGCAAGTTTCTGGTGCAATAATTTTTTTCCCAAATTTTTAAGATGGCAGTAGCACTTCCTTTATCTTCCAAGGGTATAGTTGGAGATTATATGAACTATTTGTTGACTGCTTACTTAATCATAGAGTCATAGACTGGTTTGGGTTGGAAGGGACTTGAAAGATCATCTAGTTTCAAGCCCTCTGCCAGGGGCAGGGACACTTTCCACTAGATCAGTTTGCTCAGAGCCTCATCCAACCTGGCCTTGGACAGGATGGGGGATCCATGACTTCTCTGGACAACCTCTTCCAACTTCTCACCTCCCTCACCATGAATAATTTCTTCCTAATACCTAATCTGAATCTGCTTTCAGGTTAGAGCCATTTCCCTTTGTCCTGTCACTACATGCCCTTGTAAAAAGACATTAAAAAGACAGTAACTATTAGTGTCTTGTCATTTATATCCACCAGGACAGAAACGTACTGTCACAAGTTCACTTGAAAACATTGTTCAGGAAGAAGTTGGGAATCCATTCCTCCTTTGGACATGCCCTTGGAAAAGTTAGGAGTTAATTCATGCAGTTCCCCAGGGCACCTGCAACAAGGTGTTTTGGAATAGGGTGATCTTGATTGGATCCTGCTGTATGTTTGCAATTCAATTCAAATTGTGTTTCTCCTAGCAGATTATTTCACTTCTAGCAATGTGGAGCTCCTGTATGTGGAGTTTCCCAAAAAAGATTTTAATACTTTGTTACCCTTACTGCCAGCAGAACTGCTGCGTGACCTCTGCATGGGTGAAATGGATATTCTTCTGTTTGTGGAAAATGCTTGTGTCAATCAGCAATTTGAAGTGCTACAGAAAAAATGTAGTTCCCCTTCTGATCAATACAGTCTGATTCTAGACGTTAGTCTTTGTTTTTTAGCATGACTCTTTCATGCCTTGTTAATCCTCTTGAGCTGCAAGAAGACAATTTAATACTGAAGATCCATTTCACCTTGGAATTCCTATAAGATAACACTGTAGAGTTGTGTTAAAAAATAATGTGGGGACAAGGAGATATTTGCAAAATAAGCATTTACGTTACGATCTCAAAATACTCACTCTGACCTCTAAATCTCTCTATCAAATGTTTTTATCCCTTTTTCATATTTTTACATTTTCATTTAAAATTAGTCTAGTAATTAAATAGAAGTATCAGAATATGATTAAGTTACTCTTTTGCTTTGTCTGTGCAAGTAAATAATGCTGAATGGAAGTTTATCGTTTGTCTCTTATTCTCTGTTTTGTTTGGGGGTTTTTTGTTGGGTATTTTTTGCTTACACTGGTAATTTTTGTCTCTTGAGAGGACAAAATGCTTGGATAGCCTTTTTGTAGTCTTGACATGAAATTCTAATGACTCTAGGTATGTTATCCCCGCTTCTGATTTTATGTGGGATTTTTTTTTCATTGAGCTTGGTGTGCATTAGAAAGTCATATTTTATTTCTTTGAAAGACTGTCTTTATTAATTAAATCCACTAATTGTCAGAAAGAGATTAATACCTGCTCACTAAAACAGTGCAATTGAAAGTGTTTCCAGAGTGTTCTTGCTCAAAAGATAAGTTTATGCTCATTCAGATCTGCTCTTCTTGGAATTAGATAGAGAAAGAGGAATTTTTGTTGCAAATCAGTGTTGAAGGCCCAAACATGAAGTAAACATGAGAACAGAGAAGACACTGAGGCTCATTTGGTAAAATGGCTTTTGTTCTATTACAGAGGTGGGGGAGAATTTTTGCTGTTACTGATTAACAGCAGGAAGAAGCATCTGGTGTTCTACGGAGGGTTTTTATTTGGAAAGTAATTTCTTTGTTAGCATCTTCATAATGATCATGTTCACACAGTCTGCGTACATGGCGGCCTCTGTTCCCCTGAAGTTACAACATACAAGCCCCGTGGAGTTTGGGGGAGGACACAAGTGCTGTGGAGGTACTGGGGAGAGGAGACTCATTGCTTCTTGACTTATTGACAATCCAAAGCCGGTGTGCTCCTGTCCCTCCTCAGCTCTTGTTTGTTAATTGCTTATGATCGATGTGTGAGAAGACGCTGTTTTGTTTTGGCATCTTCAGAAGTTGAGTCTGAAAGGATACTTCTAAGCCATTAAAATTTAGACCCATTTACTATTCTGAAGACAATTCTGAATTTTATATGTTTCTGTACATACTGAAAAGAATTACTATAAACCCCACGTCACGTAAAATATTATGGGGGTTATGCAATTCATTGATGTGAATTCTGTATTCAGTGCTGCTCATTCAGCTGCTTCTGTTCAGTTTCTGTGCATAGCTAAGTGAAACAGTCCTCAGGTTACCCAAATTTAAACAATATCAATAATTCTTTCATGAATAAATGTGGTAGAAATACAGCGCCTCCCACTTTAAATCATCAGTTCAAAGAAAAGACCAGTCAAGCTGAAAATCCAGCAAATGGGGTCAGTATGTTGTGTGAGGCGAAAACATCATTTCCTTGAAGAGTATCAAAGCCAAGTGAGAAGAACAGAGGCTGGAACAGTTATTAAAATTTATAGTAGTCAGTGAGCAATAAAGCAGGTATCTATTATTGCATTTCTTCATGGTGCTCACACTTCCAAACAAGTATGATGCATCTATCATATACACAGCCCTGTAATACTGAGCTAAGCAAAATTAGAGCAATGCAATAATCAACTCTGAGGAGGAGATCTGATGCTGGTGGTGACAGCAGTTTTTACTTACCTAGTTGGGTGCTGAGGGATGCCATCCTGAGTTCCTCTGGCTTGTGTGGTCGCAGAGTTGCCTTTTTGCTTGAAAAAGAGTATATTATCACTAGTATTGGACCAAGATAAAATTTGGGACTAGCATAAATTAGATTTAGATTTTTTTCATGTCTGTAGAGGTAGGGGGGGAGGGAAGGAAAAGAAACAGTGTAAGAAAAAATTAATTCATTTAAAACTTCATGAATGCCAGATTTTGAGTCATTTTCTTTCTAAGTAGATCTGCAGTGCATGTCATTACCCACCTATTTCCTTTTAACACAATTAGAAGAAATGCTGAATACCCTGTGTTTTGAGGGGAAATGTGCTAAGAGGAAAGTTCTTGGTGTTACCCTTCTTGCAGTCGCTCCTCTCATGTGCCAGGTGAATTTTATAAGTAGTGTAGAGAAGATCTGGTTGACGGTTTTCCTTATCTTTCAAAATTAAGTATTAATTTGTTAATCATTTGAAGATAGAAACAGGTGTTGGTCATAAATGAGGCCCAGCGATGAAGGAAAAGGAAGCTGTGCAGGTCTGTGTGTGTGAAGACATGCCCAACAATACATTGCTACTGACATGGTAATTTCAACTCAGACATACATTTATCTACACCTCAACTGAAATGTTCAGCCGACAGCTCTCGGATCACTTGGTCTCAGCAGGAGGGGAGGAGGCTGCGTCCCTACCGTTGTCTAGATAGATTTCTACCAAGGATGCCTGTTCTCATCCACACGTCCTGCCTGGAACCTGTTGGCTAACCTGTACTCCACGAGACTGGTTTCTCACTCAGATGGAGGCTGTGTTACTTCAGCAGCGCAGCACGTTAATAAATTTACATTTGCGTCAGTGCGAAAAACGAAATGTCTATGTCGTTTCAAGCCTCAGCAAGTGCTTGGAAGTACCATGCTAATGTTGGAGCATGGAACTGTTACCAAGTACTGATGGAATTTGTTGTGAGTGCTTGACAGCCAGTCTTGAGATTTTGTTGGTGGTGTTATTTTGAAAAAGTCTTTTAAAAGAATGGCTTTGCAGCTATTACTGAGAGGAATTCTGCAAGACTAGTTGCTGTGGGGGAATCAATATTAAGATTGTCAAAATGTTAAAGACCTGGTCTGAGTGTAACATACTCCATTTTAAATGAGTAGAAAGTTATCTGGTACTGTAGTAATTAATCTGGTGTAAATGAGATTAAAATCAATATCAGATTAGTGGCTAATGGGGCACCACTGATTGGTGTGGGTGTGATTTCAGGGACTGAGGAGAAATTCCCGTGGCCTATTCTGCTGTGCAAACTTTTCTTTGTTCTTTCCAGTTTTCTACTATGCTTTTCCTCCGTGCTTGAATTTGCAAGCTCTCATAATTTATAAGTACAGTTGAAGAGCTCTCCTTAGGAGAGAGCATTTCAAAATTGCCTGCTAATCTCTGCTCGGAAAAATAAACCTGAAACCAGAACAGATGGGGAAAACTTATATTTATTAAATAGATGTTACAAAACTCGAATCTTTCTGCCTGATGTTGGTGCAGTTGGCTTATGTTCTTACTGTTCTTTGTCGAGCCCCAATTCTGTCTGATTTTCTCACACGCTTGCTTTATTGTTCCGTGTTCCTTGCATTCAGGTTGCAGTACAGCTGGCTGACAGATGAGGGGGAATTGCATTTGTTTTTCTTTGAACAAACTGTATTAATTATAATGCCTCCCACTGGGCTTGCAGTTTGCTTTAAGTAGCACATATCATTAGCTTTTAAAAACCAATAGGATCATAAACTTCGTATTATTTTATCTTAAATGGTGTATGATTTAAATGCACGGTATAGCCACGAGGCAGAACAGCAAACCTGCACTCACAACTCTGGGTACTACAGAAAAATGTCTTTTTCTTCCAGAAGGAAAAAGCATCCATATTAACTAGAAGGGGTATAAAGTTAATTTTTTTTAGTCAGCAGTGCAGGTTAGTTGTTAATTGTTTGTCCAGAGCAATCAGAAGTGAACATAATTGCAGTCTTAACAGATGTGCTCTTTTCTCATATACATGTACATATATTACTGGAGAACAGGTTCCTGGCATGCTTTCTTCCTGCCAAAAAGCTTTTGGTAATGAGCAGCAGACTTAATCTATGGACACATTTTGGCATGAATAGCGGAGGTCTGTATCTTCTGTTCCTTGCTTTTCAGCCTATTTCAGAATACTCTTCTAGACAGATGAAAGCATTTGCTTGCATCTTTTTATGATATTTTAATGATCAGGAGCCTGTCAGAGTGAAAGGGTGAAAGGAAAATTCCAGGATACCTGGTTTACTATAAGGTATCAAGAAAAACAGTAAAGAGCATGTACTATGTGTTTTATAAGGGTGTTGTTAGTTACAGGAGAAAGTCATAGCCTTGGACTGTTTCTGCACAATTCAGTCTGAATTAGGGTTTATTTAAATCACCCCTTGAAGTGTTAAAAATTCACGGTATAGGATGGATAGGAGCTTTCGTGTGCTGGAAAAGAAGGAATTTGCATAAAGTATTTAAGATGTTTATCACACACCATGTATTGCCATGCCAAATGCTTATGCTTTGTGGCATGCATTCACAAAGTATAAGTAAATAGAACAGATGAAGTTGGTCTGTAGGCTTCAGATTAAGGGAAATTTTCCTTATTTAAGAAAGTATTTGCCTTGTATGATGTAATGCAGCAGATTTTTTTCACTCAGCCCCTTGTTTAAAAGGCAGTGCAATATAAAGGATCATTAAATAAGGTTCATTAAGTGAAATGCTATATATCCAGTTAGCAGCGAAACAGCAAGCAACTAGTAAGCAAATGAATAATTACATGTAGAGTTTCAACAAAGAGACTATGCCAAAGACGTAATCAGAAAGAAAGTTTGTTGCTAATCTATCCCCCATATGCTGATGGTAATGGTTGAGACAACAGAATGAGAAGGATGTGGTTTTGAAAGATCTGTGCCACTGTGTAGCAAGCAGTTAGTCCAAAAAGGTACCTAGATTAATGCAGCTGAAGTGTTCTGTATCTGCTTCCATTTGGGTGGGGCAAAGCAGCTTGGCTTTGGTTTCACGCGAGTATCTGACTGGGATGCTCTCAGCTGGAGTTCATTTACCAAAGACTCCCACGGTGAAGGACTCACATGCACAAACAGGATTAAGTTCCACCAGAAATGTAACATTTGCATCCACTTACCTCAGAAAGACCCAGCATAAGCTGATTTTCCCTTTCATCCTCTTATCACGGTTAGTTAAATCTTTGTTGGAGAATGGAACACCTTGGAACACCTTGCTGCTCTCATCCTAAAATGATTAAGAGCAAAACACCTTAAGAGAGAGCCTTGAACTCTACAGCTTCAGGGTATATGAGTGGAAACACTCTTTTTATTACATTTTATTGCTTTGTAGGAGAGAATTGGAGAGTCCTTGGGTTGGTGAGGGGGAGAAGGAGGAAGGGTGATGCAGAAGAGGCATGGGAGGAGGCAGCTCTGTATTCCATTCTCCATAAGTAGGGTTCATGTATTTACACGTTGCACGGTATAGAAAAGCATGAGCAGTCCTTGCAGAAGAGATGAGATTTGGCATCTCCTGTTTCCTGAGTGAACTCTGTAGTTGTTAGGCCACAACCTAAAGGTTAGGTAGGTTCGGTAACCTGGGGGAGATGAAAGAAGCACACAACCCCAATTTCCTTTGTTATCAGATGCTGGTGAAGAAGGAGAATAGAAGAATACTGATTTTGTGTTAAATGTCATAATGCTGCAGTTCTGTTACGGAATTAGCATGCAATGAAGAACATGCATAATATTTGTTCTGTACAATGAGTGTCAAGTTTGGAGTGTTTGTGTAAGATGCAGCATTGAAAAGAGGCTGTGCAGCATAGAATATGTCATTGTTTTCTCCTTGATCTCTCCAGATCCTATTACTTAAAAACTGGTTCAGTTATTTTCCTGGATATGATCTCTTGGTACTTGTCCTTAAAGCATCATGGGTTTATTCCCAAGGGCAGAAAGCCTTTCCTTTACTGAAATTTGGCAAGTCACTTTCAAAAGAATGCAGTTTTTCTGAGTCTGAAAACCTGATTTATTGCTTAATCCCCACAGAGGATGTAGAAAGTGTCATATGTTATACATTCTATGGTGTTTTTGTCTAGACAGAGTATTAGAGTAGGGTTGCAAAGATACTCGGGAACATCTGCAATTTTTAAATGCAAGAGGACTGTATTACTAAGTACCTTCTCAGCTGCCAGTTGCTTTTCACTGAATGCTTATGTTTTTTTAATAAATACAAATGTCTGTAGTTGCTTCCTACTAAACAGCTTTGCCCTGTTTTCAGCTACTCAGATCTATCACTAAGCAAGTAATTGCTTTCATTGCTTGGGTTTTGCCCAGAACCAGAATCACTGTCTGCATCTGACATACAGCCTTTGAGATTCTTGGTCAAAAATCTTGGTGCAGAAAAAGGATGAAGACATACACAGATTTTCCTTCACAGAGGTCTGGAAATCGGTGTGTGGGTTTCAGATTGCTGACAGCTATCCCAGAAGTCCCTGTAGGACATAACTCAGGAGAGAACAGAACTTCTTACCATCATTGTGGTGGGTTTGTTCTCGGTCTCTTCCAAACCCCTGGTGTGAACAGGAAGAGACTCTGCTCAAGGTGACAACCCTCACTCTCCTGTCTGATGGGAAATGCTTTGAACTGATGCCATGTGGCCTAAAAGACTCCTCTTTTCCTTCCCCTTTCCTGTACCACACGTTGTCCCCTCTGAGAGCTCTGACCGTTTCACTTGGAGTGACCTGACCCTGACTCCTGTACCGAGGTGGCTGAGTGAAATGGTCACAATGATGAGTCAGAGGAGAAGAGTATCAATCAAACGTGAAGATATCTGGGGACTTCTGCATCAGGTCCACTCTTATTGAGCTGACAAAGTTAATGCTTAATAGGCTATTTCCCTAAAACAGGTTGATTTATTTCCGTCAAATATTCAGTTGCCATAGACCTCAGGTATGTTTGGATTAAACTTGTTAAACCAGTACTTCTTTGTAAGCATTGTATTACTGAGAATGATATTTAAACTGTGCCATAAGGGACAAATTCGTGTCCAGCATCCTGCCAGACTGAGGATTTTCCATTATACTGAGGTCATCCTGCTAACCTTCACTGGCTTCAAGGGAAAATAAGCTCATTTTAAACCACAGCAGTAATTAAATCTGCATGCCTACTTGACTGATTTAATGTTTAATTAAAGCAGAAGTATTGTGGTGGGGTAGTTGAAATAAATGACTGTCAACATTTGTAAGGCTGACAGAATGTGATTTTTCTTCTTTTTTTTCTTGTTCTTTTTAGGTTTAAAAATGCTTCTTAGTGTAGTATGTAGGTGTGCACTGAGAAATCCTTAGGAGATCTGAACTAGCATTTTTGAAACGTGTTTTCTGAGGTTTGAATATTAGCATAGAAGACTTCCATCAGATAAAGATGCAGAGTACAAAAAAGTCATGAATTCCACACCAAATCATTCATTGTGTTTTTGCATATACATCTGTGTAACACTTGCTAGCCATTCGCAGAATGAAGTTTCTTTGGTTCAGAAAATTTGAGACTGGTTTACAAAGAGCTTTGCAATTGTATGTGGTTAGAAGTATTTGACTGTAGTCAGTCTGTGAAAACACACAACTGAATTTATGTTTTGCTTCACTTTTAAATGGGACATAGTAAACACATAGGGGTTTTTCCTCATTGAATTGCAAATTATCTGTAAAACAGAAATCATTGCTTTCTGACACTGTACCAGTCTAGTTTGTTCAGAACCTCCTAGTTAATAATACACATGTGGCTCACAGGTTCACAGCTACTCACAGGCAGCTCTTAGTCCACTGAGACAGAACAAATACTGTATTCATTTGCTTTACTGGTAAGGATCACTTGTCATAGGTCTTTACAACACTTGATGAAAGAGCTTTCTTGGCGTTCTTGGGCTCTTGACTTTCAATGCTTTTTCTTATTAATGATTTTTTTAATTACTCCCCAGCCACCCTGATTTTTGTTGCAACAAGATATTGAACTATTCTACAGAAATTGAAATATTTCTACAGAATCGAAAGATTCTACAGAAATTGAAAACAAAAATTGTAAGAGAAAATTTACCCATTGAGTCAGTGGCTTATAGAGATTGTGGAGGAGTAAGGAACAAGAGCTCTCTTAGCAAACTTCTCTTGTGCTTTTGAAAATCTTCTATCTGATTAGAAATTTGCAAGATTTCTTGACAGATGAAAAAAAATAGATTTGATTAAACACAGCAAGATTGAAGCTTTGAAGTTAAGATTGAAAAGGCGTTTGAAATACAGACTTCGTTTTGTTTGAAACAATAATGAATTATTTCAGAGGGCAAAACCCCCTAATATTGCCACTAAGATCCTAAGGACATAGGCTTAAATGAAAATAATCTTAACAGTGGATTGAGTTGCATGGGGCTATATGGTGTGGGCCCCCGAAATCTCCTTTGGTTTGCTGAGATGTGTCACTGGTCCTCTTTGAGTACCAGCTGTGTTGTGGAAGTTGCTGGGATCCCCATCCAGGGGTTCTGCATCTTCTGTCTGTTGTCACAGCATGGGATTTAGATGCTTCTTTAGTCGGTTGCAAGATTTTGTATTGTTCAGTGTCCTTCATTGAAGGCACTCCCAAATCAATAAATCACAATTGATTACAGGGACTACCGTAGAAAATGAGGAGACTGTGTGCTACTGGGCTAAGTCAAAAATTTTCAGGCAATTATTTTTCTAGACCAAGTCAGACTTTGGTTCTTGCCCTCTTCCCCTACCTCTTAAGGGAGGAAATGTTCATTACTTTTTCAAAATCGATTGTAGAACTGGGCATCCAAAATCATTAGTCACCCTTGAAATAGTAGGCACGGTGCTTAAATCATAGTCAAATAAAATCCCAGGTTTGAGCATGATCTAAGCTAACTGGGGCTGATAGTAGTCTGTGTCTCAGGGGATGGCATGCTAATGCACTGCATGACAGGCCAAGTGGCACTGGGCAGGCTGAATATTCTGTGAAGAGTGTAGCACTACTAAGCATATGGTACATATGTATTAGAGCAACACTCTCTTATTTTAAATGATAAAATTTACAGTGCTGCTCTATGCTATATTACTAAAAGCCATTAAAATCACATTTTGGTTATGGCACCATCTGAGGTAAAAGCACCATGCTTTCAGGAATGACTGGTTTGAAAAATTTTAATTTTCAATTAAGCTTGAAAGGACAAAGTGCAAAATTAACTAACTTGCAATTAATTTCAGTAGTAATTATGTAAAAAATTCCAGGCATATAGAAGATGAGAAGCATGGCATAATTAGTTGTGGAGGTTTTTACTGCTGTAATTACAGTGATGAATATGCATGAGACTGTTTGGGGAAGGGAAGCACAGCAAGCAATTGTATTTAATTAAATTTTTAGCTGGCTTAGTTATGGAGACTGCTCTTTGTTTTAATCCCTTCAAAACTGCAGTGACACTCCCAAGGCAGGGCAGTTACACCCCAGAGCGTGAAAATTGCATTTTAGGATTTATTTTTTCTAGGTAGAGGTCTCCCAGGTCATCTGTCACTTTATGAATCACAGGTAACCATTATGCTCCAATTTTACAGCTCTTGAAACTTTTGTAAAAAGCCCAATGAAAGCAAATTGCACCATTTATTGTTTGTGTATTTAAAATGTTCAAAGATGAGGATTTTGAGTGGCACAGATGAGCATGATGCAGATCAGGCACAAGGCAAGAGTGGCTGCTATACAGAGTGATGTTAGGATCAGTCAGGCCTTTAGCATCCAGAGGTCTTTGTTTATGGGGTCTTTATCTACTGGAACAAAATTAGCTGAAAAATTAAAGAAAAGTTGTTTGTAAAGGGAGCGAGGAGTCATACAGACCGAGTACGTGTCTGGGGTTTGTTTTGCATTTTTATTCAGTATTTTCTAGATATTTGGTATGTTTCACTTAGTCTAGAATCCAGTGTGATTTGGTCCTTTTTTTTTTCTTTTAATTTTCTCTCCTAATTTGTGTTTAGACAAGTTTCTAAGATGAGACATAAGCAAATTAAATCAGCCTCCATCTTTAATGTGTGAACACTGTATGTAGACAGCTTGTTAAAATACCACAGAGTCCTGGGGAGGACAGTACTGGGTTGCTCAAGGATAATTAAGTGCACCTTAAGAGTAAAGCAATAAAGCTGCCTCCTCTTTGATAGTAAAGAAAAAGTAAATAATTCATTAAAGTGTGTGTGTGGAGAGCAGAGTATGGCTGATGGAAGCCGAGAACTCCCAATTTCTGATCCTGGCTGACAATCTTTAGCTGTGCAACTTGAAGTGAATCGTTTTATTAATTTAAGTCTTGCTTTTTAGGTAAGGAATAGGTTTACCTATCTTGTTGGATTACTGTAACATTTATGTGATTTGTCTCTAAATACTTAAAGGGATAGTACTATAACTGGAGTTGGCCGTTTGCATCTGTACCATGGAGGAGTAGTAGTAAATGGTTTTGTTACTTCCTCTTTCAAATTAGATAAACTCTTAACCTTTCTTGCTTTAAGAATGATTTTTAAAATTGCAGCAGCTGCTCGTGTGTGTGTGTGTGTGTGTGTGTAAATGGAAACATGTCTTAGCTGTTACAAATTATGCTCCCTAGAAGCTTTTACCCAGCCCACAGAGTCTCCCAGCTTTTGTTGAAATTTAGTCATGAAGCATCATTTTACCTATTTTCTCTTCTTCCTGAGAAGTGTTTCATTAAATTTGTCTTGCGTCTTTTCCCTTTAACCCTTGTTCGCCTTTAGTTCTGATCTGCCCAATAATCTAAGAATTAGTCACTGAGCTTATTTTTTATAGCCCGTGGCTATTATAAATACTTCAATCATATCTCCTTTTCATAATATTTTCTCAAGACTAAATAAATCATGCTTTTTTCTCTCTTGATATTTAAGCCCCGTTTCCCCCATTCATCATCTTTGTTTCTCGTGCTGTACTCTCATCAACCTAATTCTGTCTTCAAGTAAGCTGGCCAAAATAGACTGCCAGTGTTCAAACATGGTTTCACTGGGGTTTTGCAGAATCATGCCATAATACAGTTAATATCCTTTGCTTGTGATAAGCCAGTTTTCTATTAACCTTCTTTACCACTGCTATGCATTAGCCAAAGTTTCTGTCAATAAAGGTCCGTTCTCATGTGACACATTAGCTAATTCAGTGCCTTTTAAACTATGCTAAGCTGTACTAATCGTTATTATTTGCCTCCAGTCTTTTCACGCAGAATGGGAACTATAAGTATGCCACCAAAAATCTCTTCATTTGCCCTTGCCTACAGTAATTATCTTGACATAGTGATTAATAATTATGATTCTTGCCTCTTAATACAAATTTTAAAATACATTTTTCTTTCTTGCATTGTACACATGCTTTTCATATCAAGAATTGCACAATTCCGTATGACTAGTTTAGTCAGTCAGCCAGGGTCAAAGGGAAAATAAATGTTTCCACAATCTCTTTGGAAACAAAAAACAAGACTACATCTTCAGCAAGAATAAAATCTGGCACTCTCACATTCATTAGGCTGCATTTGTCAGTGCTGAATAAACAACCTTTCATCAACTGCAGCAATTTTCTTCGTCCTGTAATTAAAGATATTTTTTGCTTAATTTATTTATATGAAAACTTGCTGAAGTGAGACCAAAATTTTTATAGTGCATATTTCAAAAAGAAAGGTTCTGGATAAAGTCCCAGGTACTATAATATCTTGATTTACTCTCTGAAATGTTATGCAAGTCCATCCACGGGGGAGAGGTATCCAAGTGTCCTCTGCACACGAAAGGAGGAGATGAGCTCTTCCTTCCTTTATGAATGCATGGTTAGCTTCTAAGGCTTACAGCATTTATTGATTTGTCAATGAAGTATGAACTCCTACTGAACTTGGCAGAAGAATGGGATCATGTAACAAGTGACATAAAATTCTTTACAAGAGGACCTCCATCCTCATTGTTAGAAGGCGTTTTTCATCTTTGTTCTGTTTATCTGAAGACGGGTTTGGTGAAACAAACACAGGTCTGTCAGCTCACCAGGAGAAATAACCCAAATCTAGGTTTTATGGGGTGTTTTGGGTTATTCAGTGGGCAGGTATTTCTTTTTTGACTACAGGCCAGTGAATACATTCAGGACTGTCAGAGGTCTCGGGGTACTCCCAAAGTGCGCCTAGACCCTTGTGAGCTCGAGGGGATCTGTTCCAGTGCTGCGTTCTCCTTGCCACTTTGCACAGCGCACCTCACGCCACAGCTACACATGTGGGTAATAAGTTATTGTGGTGCTTTGCCTTCAACCTGGATTGTAGATACTTAACATTTATAGGGTTTTTTACATTCTTCAGAAAAACTTTGGGAGACTCTCCTGAGGACATACAGGAATGGTAGTCCCTGTGATAAAACCATCAGAGTGGTCAGGGTGTCTGGAAATCTAAAGGCGTGGAGGCATGTGGTGCTACTGCTGTTTATTCACTGACAAAGGTAGCAGCTCTAATCCATTAGAAGTATGAAATAAAGCTGTGATGTCTCACGTTAGTCATGTGGGACACTTCCCTGCAGTGTTTGAAAGCCCTGCATTTATATTGTTAGAGCAGGCATGGTTTTGATTCTCATTCATTTCAAACTTCTGTATTTAAAAACATTAAAAGCTTCCCTGCAATGTTTTCTTCAGCCTAAACAGTCCTGATTCTTACAACCCTTCTTGGTAGTTAGTGTCTCTGTGGGCATCAGATAATTCATGTTGTTCTCCACCAAGCTCTGGTTCACCGTTGCTTTTTCTTTTTTTAAGCATGATGTCCTGAGCTGGATAAATACTCGAACAGACACCTTACTAGACCTGGATTCTGTTTGGACTGTATTTTTTACTGCCAGTCAGCACGCTGTTCTCTGCTCACACCTGACTACATGTGATCCTGTCCATTTCTGCTATTTTCAAATCATTCTTAATTTTGATCTCATCTATTAGAGTTGATGTTGCCTAACAGCAAGCTGAATAAGCATTCTCTGTCATTCAGGTAATTACTGAATAGTTTCAGGTTCAGAGCGGAGCCTTTTGGACCCCCTGAAAAGCTTTCAATTTTCTAATGAGCCCCTGGCAGTCACAGCCTTTGAACGTTTCCCTCCCACTCCCTATTTTCAGTGTCATCTTTTCTGATCAAGTGAGATTTTTATCAGAGGATGAAAAGCACATGTTTATCTTCTTCCTGGTGTTAATGCCTTCCAGATGCTTGTTAGTGTCCCATTTGTGTACACTAGCTTTCAAATGTAGCTTTTTTCTTTTTCTTCTCTTTGCCTCATTTGCTTCTCTGTTCTTTCTTCCCCCCTTTCTCTTTCTCTGGCATTTGACAGTCTGGGTCTTGTGATCAGGAAGGCCAAAAAGGGCTATGAAATAGCTACTTTCACAGCCAATTGCTGTCTTCTCTGCTCTTGTATGCTACTTTTTTTTTTTTTTTTCTGCATGAATATATATTATTTAAGGAAATATTTAGAATTTGATTTGCAATCAGGTACAATGTCTGTTAAGACCTTCCAGAAGGTGAAACCTGAACGCAGTGAAGCTCCTGAGGCCACCGTTTGACAAGAGTTTCTTGACTTTACAGAGCTTGTGGCTGAAAGGAAACATTAGTTTGTATGTCAAACAATTGTAATGCAGTCAGGATAACTTTTAAGAAGCAAAGCATCTCATAAAGTAACTTCACACAGGTGCATTGTCTGGTGGAGCCAAGCACTGAGCTCCATCTTGGTTTGGACTGAGTGTCTACCCACATCCACTCAGTTGTGTAGGCTTGCTTTCCTCTCCAGTCTCCTTTTGCTGCCTAGAGCCAGAGGGTACCCTGCAGGCTCTTGCTGGAGTGGATTTGCTGCTGGCTTCTTCTATGGCATCCTAGAAGCAGTCATTGAAGGGGCATGGAGTAGGTATGAATGAATGGGTGATGTGAAATGGGACCCTAGGGAAGGGATTAGGTGACCTGGAAGGTATTGTCTGTCTCTGCGGATTTGTTCCTTTTGTCACTCAAGATCACAACCTGCTCGTGGTTTCTAGATTGTTAGGATTGTTAGTATCTTGAACAAGTGAAGCTGTGTGTACTGTGTATCTGGCAACATCTCCTCTTCACAGTTCTAGAAAGAAAATAGGATTGACAATAGTAATATGTAAAACAGGACATGGACATTGTACTAACACTTCTTCAAAAATCGGAGCCATTTAAATACAGTTCTTGAACGATTAGCCTAAATTTATAAACTGCTTATAAAATTACTCTACGATAGATTTAAATCACATTTAAGCAGTATTTCTTGCCATGTATACCTGACTGCAGGCTCCATAAATCCTGCATCACATTTCTTCAAGCCTTATTATCCTTCTTATGCTCCAGCTGTTCACAGCACTAATCAGCACCCAGGAAAAAGTTAATGTGCACATTCTTGCTGAGCACTGTGTGTCTCTTCTTGCCAGCCTCCAGAATAAACGCTATAAAAATGCAATTCACCTGTCCTGCACAGCGTCCCACGTTCAGCTTTTTCCAGACATTCTATTGAAATAACGTGCATTTTTTCAGGCATGTTATTATCTTGAGATCACTCAAGATAAATTGGTAACAGTTTTGCAATGGGTGTAATTTAGTTTCAGAGTTGACAGATGATAAAAACACAAGCATTTCATCCACAAATTTTAATTTTAATTAGTTTACTTTTTGTTTTTATTTGTTGGGTTTTTCTGCCTCCTAGATATTCCCATGATTCCAAGGAATGTTAGTGGAGTATGTCATGGAAACTTGGTTTCTAAACACTTAGAGTCAGACTGGACTAGGAAGGGCAAAGCCACCCATGGCCTTTGCCAAGCCTGTTTTCCTTCATACTTTTGACTTGTAACTGTACTGAAGACCTTTCAAAATTAATCAAGGGAGGGAATGCCTTTGTACTGGCAGGGAGCTGGTACAATGTCCAGGCTCTTACCTGGCTCAGAGCTCCAATTAACCTTTGCAGCAGACAGGACAGTGCACTTGCACATAAATTTGCCAGTGTTGCCAAGGGAATTTGGTAGAAAATAGTATGCTTTAATCAAAGAAGTGAAGATTAATCTGATATTACAGAATCAAAGAATCATTAGGGTTGGAAGGGACCTCTTGAATGTCTCCAGAGAGGGAGATGCCACGATTTCCTTGGAGAGCCTGTTCCAGTGCTCGGCCACCCTCAGCGTAAAGGAATTCTTCCTCCTTAAATTTTGGAGACTGAGTACACTTGGGTCTTGCTGGTTGAATTTCACAGTTCTGTTAACTTCTCCATTAAAACATTGTGTTGTTTTAACTTCCAAGACTATCCTATACTACACATTAATGGTACGCAAGGGATTACACAGCAACCAAAGACCCCAAACCTGGACTTTTTATGCAGTTGAGGAATACTGTTTGTGACTGGAACCAGGTGAGACTGGAATATCTCTTGGGAGAGAAGGAGCAGGCTACGCTTCAGGATCAATGATTATTATCTCCAACTTAGGCACCCCTCTTGAACTGGAGCTAGAGTCTGAGAGGCGTGTGGTTATCATGTGTCTCGGCAAGAGCACCAGAGCATGTTTATGCTAGGAAGATAATACTGTTTTTCTTTCTTTGAAGCACATTCCTGATTTATTTTATAAGCTTGGTCTAGCAAAGAGCCTTCTGGTGGATGCAGCTGGAGATTTTCCTTCTGCAGAGCAGGTTTCATTTAGTGCTTGGGAGGGACCAATAGTAGCACAAGCCCCTAAAGCTTTCAGTGCCCCCGACTCTTCCTGAGTGGCATCTTCCGGTCATAAAATGTTACACGAACTCTGTAGTAACTAATTTCATGGGAGCCTCCTTGATGGTGACCCTCCATTTCCAAAGGAGAAAGAGGAGAGAAACAGAAGTAACTGAACTACTCCAGTTAGAGAACATTTTTAGGACAAAGTTCTTCCTTTTTATGTTCTACCCCTGCTTTTGGGCCTGGTTTTTGTACTGGCTATGATTTAATCAAAATACACCACTATCCTGTCATGTGTCCAGGAAGTGCTGCATAGATCAGTGCTGGAGTAATCCTGAATTACATTTCAGTAACACTTTAATTTCCTCCTTCCAGCTCCATCCAGCTGCCAAGTCTGGACCTTTTGTTTCTGTGCTTTATGGCAGATTTTGGCTTTGCAGGTTTTTACATTGCTGCCAAGTTAATTTTAGAACTTTGGTTGCCATGACTACTGCTAAGTATTTCTTAGTTCTCTACTTATTTGCTCAGTTTGCTGCTTTTCTTTTCTTTGTGTGTGTGTGTGAAGTGCATGGAGTAATTATCCTGCCCTGCAGAAGATAAAAAAGGATGGCATGTGAGAGGTGAGGCTCTTGATCTTCAGGCTGACTCAGCTGCTCTTTTAGAGCAGCTGCAAAGACTTGAAAGCGCAGCTCATGTAGTGCGTGGTCAGGATGAGGATTTAAGTCTGGGGAGGAAGGCACTGGTAATGCACTCATTCTAATGCACTGAATGAGACATGCTGGCACTGCTTCTAATTCTGCTGACTGCTACTGTCCTGAGGTTTATCTGCGTCTTGCTGGCTACTTGTATAACTACTTATAGTTCCAAGCCTTACTCTTAGCTTTACATTCTTGGGAACAATAACCATTGTTTTGCTCAGAGCCTCTAAAGTTCATTATGCAGAGAAGTCCTGTTTCGTTGCCCAGAGCTCAAGTTGTTACACTAATACCAATAGTGATTTAAATATATTATATATATATGTACAGCTAACAAGTTCTTCATGTCAAGAGGTCCTACTCTGTTTGTGCAGGCAAGGTCGTGACTGTCTTTCCAGTCATCTGAAAGAATAGGTAAAGACAGAGCATCCGGTGGTATTTAGACTTCTGATTGATATTTGAAACACTTAGACTTTTGAGGAGAATGCAGTTCTTGTCAGTATGAAAGAGCTTGGGAGAATGTCCTGAGAATGTAGGAACATCACTGTCTAGTTTTCAGGTGGGGATAGCCGGGCAAGGAGCCAGGCAGAGGTGGAGGAATCTTCAAGAGCTGGGAATAGATCCACCCTTTGATCCAACGTGTTAGATCGAGGGCTGTTCTGATTGCTGTGGTTCTGGTCTGTGAGCATTAGGGACAGTGTTTAGCGGGGAGTTAAACACAGGTTAACTTTGGTGCCATTTGAAGCCAGGACATCTGTGCAGATACCTGTTGTCTGTCTTTGTCTGTGAAGCCATCACTGTTATAGACATACCTGGAAGGAACTTCATCCTGGTGCTTTCCCAGAAATCTTATCCATTTACCAAGTGCCCGTTAAGCAAAGATGTAATCATATTGTATTTCTCTGGCCAATTCCCACAGATAAGGTCTGTTTAGTATGTGTAACACCTCCATTAGTGAATCTCTCTCCTGTGCCTGAAACAGAGAGAGCCATAGCAGGGCAAAACCACGCTTTGAATGCAGTTGAAAACAAATCCTTGTTTCTGGTGTCTATGGGAACTGTGAAGCTGTTCAGAAGGGGAACAATGGTAACCTAGCATGAGACTTCATGAGGTCAAGGTGCTGTGTAGTCTGAGAGAGATCTTGTTTGTAACACTGAGAAGGGCAATAGGGAAAAAAGATAACTCAGTTAGAAAAACATCACTAGAATAAAGAGTATTCTGAGAGTTCAGTGCACAAAATCTATGTAAGATTTGTTTTAGCGGGACATAAAATCATCCAGGATGAGAAATTTAATAAGAGTTTTGAGAGACTTAGCTGGATGCCCTGAGAACTCCAAACACAGAAAGTAAATAATGTGCAGAGGCTCTGCCTGTCTGCGTTTGATTTTTGTTGTCTTTA
Organism: Mohoua ochrocephala; assembly: GCA_013398855.1. NCBI lineage: Eukaryota > Metazoa > Chordata > Aves > Passeriformes > Acanthizidae > Mohoua > Mohoua ochrocephala. Next base: position 195,773 of record VZTA01002147.1, on the reverse strand, counting down.
ACCTTCCAAGCTGCAGCTCTGCACTTTAACCAGTTGGAATTTAAATGTGTTGTTACAGTAGCATCTTTGTTGGAGATGGACCGTGACTCGTGCTCATTAAGGCTACAGATGTCTGCTCAGATTATGTATTTCAAAAGCTTTTTCTCCAATGAACTGTGAAAAGCCAGGCTTGAGCAGAGGATTGTGAAAGATAAAATAATAGCCTCTCATCCCTATGTCTGGCAGACTTAATGCAGTTACTCTCAGATCTTTTTTTAAACTTTGAGACAGCAAATTTGTTCGCAGTCAATAAAATAGACCTCTGAGCACAACCCGCTATGTTTCCTTTATCAGTGTTTTCCTAAATTATTCACAAGGCTTTTTACACTCCAAAAATCTCTAATCTGTGAATTCAGCATTTCCCAGATACTCGGGTTTAATAGGCATAAGTGGCATTGATAAACTGTTTATATGTGGCTTGATAGAAAACGGATCTTCTTAAGGGGAAAAAAAGAGCACAAAATAATAAATGCTCCGTGAATTTAAATTAAAGTTGCTTGCCCACTCACTCTTTTTCATGACTTTGCGCTTAGTAGCAGAGCAGACGGAACTTTTTAAACCTACCTGGATAATACCTGCTTCTCCTGGGAGACGATAACTGAATTACCAAGAAATTCAGTTCAATTACTTCTGTGATGTGTAAACATTTGCTGAAAGTTATTAGAGCAGAGCTAAAGACTAATGGATTTTGTTTCCTTAAGTAGTCGTGCATGTCCAGCTGAGAGTTTTCAGGTGTTCTCTGTATCTCACCTTCTCCCTTTTACATCATGTGCAAAATGGATAAAAGTTCATCAGGTAGTCTCAGCTTAGCACCCCTCATTTCCTTCCACGCCTCTGAATATTCACCAGGCTCTACAAAAAACCCCAGAATGTTATCAAGGAGTTCTAAGAAGTTACTCACTTCAGCATGATCAGGTATATATGAAGACAAAGCAAAAACTTGATGTTAAAAGTCTCCTGTATGCAAAACTGTCTCATAGTTCTGCTACTTTTGTTCTAGCTCTGCCATAGAGCAGTTTCGTTGCCAAAGCATGTCTTTGGAAGACCTTTAAGGGCAGTTCACCTCTTTAGGGCTGCAAGCCAAGCGGTGTTGAAAGGCTCAGGTAATGTTACTTTCATCTTTTGCAGGTTTGGATTTACTGACCTTGCTAGAGAAGAGACGTTAGGTACGGGTTGGTCTTTCATGGAATAAATTATACCACAGCAGAAGTGAAATGCCTCTGGACTCCACTTGTGAGCATGGTTTGCTAAGAGACCTTTAGGTGATGTCTTCTTGGCCCAGAAAACCCACCTGTGAGGCAAGAATAAGGTTGTTACTGTGGTGAAAGAAGACTTAGTTTCAATGATAGTTGAATCTTCCTAGTTAGAACTCCATCTCAGGTACAGTCTGTTCCTGGACAGGTATGAAGACTGTGCATGTTTAGGGAGCCGGATTCTCTGCATGGGGAGGGTGTCTCCATGCAAATCCTCAACACTGCCTGAGGCACAAGAAAGAGCACTTAACAAGTGAACCAGATTCTTTCCTCTTCACAGGATATGTCTGTACTCCTCTGTGCAGCTTCATGTTAGAGACACATGGGCTAGAATTAGCTGAACTGATGGAGATGCTAATTCCAATCCCAAATGCAGTATTGCTGTGTTGGCCGGTTCAAAGGTTGCACCAGACAGCACTGCTCAAAACAGCACCCTAATGGCTCTGCTTCTGGCTCAGAGACCTCTGCACAGATCTGTAGGCATGCCCTTAGATTGCTCTGGGTTTCAGAGAGAAAGTGAACTAAATGGGAATACAAGTAACAGATCTAAACGCCTGAAAAGGAATAGAGTTACTGGTAAGTAGATGATGTCTCATTAGCCACAGTAATCCCAGATCTCCAAAACAGCATGTTAACTGCAAAGTTACCCCAAATCTCTGCAAAATATGTCTATGGTTGTTGTATGAAAGGGATTGTAAAACCAGATAAGAGATGTTTTGTTTCACACTGTCCTAAAGTTGGTCATCAGGTCCCATCTGACTTTTAACAAAGTAGTTTTTCTTCACCAGTCTGGTTAACCTGTTTGGATTTATAGAACTGGTTCTTATAGGACCTAGAAGATGCTATCCTAAACAGGTGGATAGCTTTAAAAGTTTGGAAGAAAAGTTGATGGATAATTCACTTCTCACGTATCTTCCCTTTTAGTAAGATGGAGATTATACAGAGAAGGGACTGTGCTGCTGCAGAATGACCCCATGGTAACTAATTAGGTTTCACCAGGTCTGCAAAGGCATCCTGTTTTCAGCCTTATGCTAATGCACTGTAACCAGTGAGCCAAGCTGAATGAGAGTCTTGTGGTGTTTTACTGGGATGTCATAATAGATTTACCTTCCTTGCACTTGTGCAGGAAGTGGTATTCATCCATGGGTCAGTCCCTGCAAATAAACTTCTTGATGTTTGCATTAAAATGATCTGCTTGTCATTATATTCCCTGTGCTGGCCCTTGTCTGTGGTATGTGACATGAATTCATTTCTCAGCTGTTGAATTTAGGGAGTGCATTAAAGGAGCCAGAGTAATATGTGATGAGCTGTAATTAAAATTACTAATGCATGTCAATTCCTTTCCCTCCTTCTGCTTTCATTTACATTCCTCCTGCAGACTTGGTTCACTTTGCTGAGTGAGCCAGAGACACAATGTTGACTGGAAACTGTGATTTCTGCTTTCTCTAGCACAGTTGCACAGGGAAATAAAGTTAGCAAAGATCCTCCCTGAGGTGTTACACTAAGGTGTTACACTAAGCATCAGGAGAAGTCTGTGGCTTGTGGCTGGCCTGCAAAGCTCTGATCTGTGGTTGCAGTGGCATCATCAGTAGAACAGATCTATCTGAGTGGTAGTTTTCATAATTGGTAGCAGGACCAATAATCACAGAATGGTTTGGGTTGGAAGGGACCATAAAGACCATCTCATTCCAACCCTGTGAGCAGGGACACCTTCCACTAGAGCAGGTTGCTCCAAGCTCCATCCAGCCTGGCCTTGAACACTTCCAGGGATGGGGCATCCACAGCTTCTCTGGGCAAGCTGTTCCAGCTCCTCACTTACTCTCATAGCGAAGAAATCATGTTTTCTTTGTTCTGCTACAGTCTTTTTTTCCCATCTCATCTCTTCTTCTGAAAGGATCCATGCTTTGAAATGGAGATATTTAAAGGATTAGCCATTTTATGTTGTATTATCTTACCAACAAATGCAGAAGCTATTTTTAGTGATGCTGGAAATTGTGGTTTAGTATTTAACCATGAAAGTGAACTACCAAAATCAAATATTGAGATACCTAAAGCATCTTGATGAGAACAATGGGTGCTTGAGTAAAGCTCCTCCATTATGCTGGGCACAGTCAGTGTATATTTCATTATCTGTTGTTAGAGAAATATATTAGTGGCTCTGTTGCAATTCTCAATGACTAAAAAGCAGTTTTGCTTGATAGGGAAAAGAAAGGAAAATCATATGCTAAGACTTACTGTGCCAGCCTTCTGCAGTAGGAAATTAAGAATTTGGATGGCTCATGCTCTTGTAATTGTGTGGATTTGGGGTTCTGTTGGTTTGGTTTTGGTTTTTACTCAGCCTCATATTTTTCTTGAGGTAGATGAATGTCAGAATAGCCTGTTTGAGGCTTTAAGGAATTACAGGCTGCACAGAAAGAGAAATTCCTGCCCAAAAAAATATTGCTCAATGGCTGCATGACCTTGTGAACATGGAGCTTAAATGGTGTCAGGGGAATGTAAAGTAAGAAAAAGAAAAGTAAGTATTGGGCCTTCTACATGTCTGATTCTAGCGAGCTTTGCCAGGTGCAGCTGAGGTACTGTGGTTAGGGCTTGGAACTGGGTGTCTCACCTCTGGAAACAAAAGTTATGACTGTTAGGTAGGGGTGGGGGAGATACTCCCATGATAATGCTCATGCTTCCTACTGTGGTGTGTGTTTTCCTCTTTCTCAGCTTGTCTCTCCCGAGTAGTTTATGTGCTGGCACTTACTGCAGGTGAGGATCGACTGAGGGATACTCTGCCAATCTCCCATTTGCATGCATGTGCTTTTAATAAGTTCATTTTTCAAAATCTGAAGGAAAAAGGAAAACTTTCTTCTGCCACACAGTGTGTTAGCAGAAAACACAGCATAGGCCAAAAGCAGTTTTATATTGCAACCAATCTCAGGCTTCCTTTTTCCTTTTGTCTTGCAGAGGCAGGGAGCGGCCAAGATTACGTGACCTCCGAAAATCAGCTGCTTTACTACCCGAGTATCACCTATGCCATCATTGGCAGCTCTGTCATTTTTGTCCTGGTGGTGGCCTTTCTTGCCTTAGTGCTGCACCACCAGCGCAAGCGCAACAATCTGATGACGCTGCCGGTGCACCGCCTGCAGCACCCCGTGCTGCTGTCCCGCCTGGTGGTCCTCGACCACCCGCACCACTGCAGCGTCACCTACAACGTCAACAACGGAATCCAGTACATGGCCAGCCAGCCCTACCACAGTCCGGTGGACCTGGACTCCCCGCCCTCCTACTCAGAGGCCGTGCTCGACCAAAGGTACGTACGGGAGCTGATCCTGGGCTCACCAAAGCGTCACTCTGCTGATTGCAGCTCTGGTAATCTGTGCTGCTGCTCCCCACTTGTTGCTGCTTTTGACAGAAGTCCGGTGTTGCACTTCTGTCGCCTGCATGGGGTCAAATTTCAGGTAAACCTGAGCTCCTTCTGTGTATGAAAAATTCATGGTCCTCAGGTCCTTTTACTGTTACTGGTATTAAAGGGATTTGAGGCTAACTCGAGTTGTGTTCTCTTAGCACATGTTATTGGTAGAAAGATTTTGAGAATGGCAGGAGAATGTATGGCTTTTCTAGTAGTGATATCCTGAGCCAGTCTGGAATCAAAATGTCAAAACTGAATTTGGAGTTTCACCAAAAAAACCCAGCTAAGTTGTAGGTCATAGCACTGAAAAAATATTGCCCTGTTAATTTATAATAAGTATATAAAGGTGAGAGAGTTTTTCGATTCTTGTATAAAGAAATTGTACCATTCTTCTGCTCTGCACTGCTTTCCTTTTACCAAGAGAAGAAAAGAACAGAACTCTGGAATGGAAAGAACTCTTCCTAATTTAAATAGCTGAAAGTGCTTTGAAGTCTGGTGTGGGTGTGGCTTGTTTATGATGCTTTTGTAGTTATGTAGTTATGACACTGGTTTTATTTGTAGATAATTAACCTTCATTTTAACCTCTGTCTGTAAAGTCTTTCCAAACAAAACTTGTAAACAGACATCCCCTCTACATAAAAAGGACATGATACAAACTTTATTAATTCAGATTATTCACAATCACCCTATTGGTATTTTTAGTACGAACTGTGGGATTTAGGAATAATAGTAAATTCCTATTTCCTGCTGCTTTTGGCTGCAGGTCCCTTGTTGGCTTTCATAATAATGATATCTTTTCATTATTAAGGACAACTAAATGAGCAGGTGTCCAGATTGTAATCGCTTCTCACCTGAGCTGATAAAACCATCAGCAATTTTGGAGCTAATTGCTCTCAGGGCCTGTTATCAATCTGCTCAACCCTTCAGTCCCTTTACTTGCTTGTTATCAGAACCACAGAACAGTTTTCCTGAATGCAGTACTCATCTTGCCTGTGCCTACTTAGCACTTGCTCTTCACGTGATCTCATGACGGCCAAAGTGATTTGTCAGGGTGGAGAATTCAGTTTGTTATTTATTTGTAGACTGTAAGCCATTAATCTCTGTCACTTAGTTGAGGTTTCCTTGCAGCTTTCTTTTGTTCACATCATCATCTATAGGTGTAAATCCACCACTTAATGTTATTTCCTTTAAAGTGTTTTCTCTGGTGTAAATGTTAAACAGAAAAGTTTTTTACCTCTTGCACAGCTGTCTTTGAGCCAGCTTTGTTGGAAGTCCGTAGCCAACTAACTCAGCGTGTGGACTGTTAAACAGGTTGCAATTACTATGCTGCACCTTGGCCAGAAACCTTGCTTCCCAGTGGTGGTGTGGATATTTTGAAATTACCTGAGTAATGTAGGCAGGTCTGAGATCTCTTGATATGTGTCATAATTGAAAAGCTAAGAAATACTGTTTGCTTTTTTTGTAATTGGAATACTGTGTACTATCTTGTGTCCCACTGTTTTCAGTAACTCCTTACTCTGTTGTGTGTCTTACAGCAGACCACCTTGGTTTGACCTTCCTCCACCACCTTACTGTTCCGAATCTGAATCCCCCAGTCAGCCAGACCTTCCTCCTTACCGCTCTCGGTCGGGAAGCTTGGCCAGCACAGACACTCCCATGGCAGAAAGTCCTGTGGGCACATCCGACAGCTGGACGAGAGACGTCCATGGCAGCATGGATGGGCACAGAACTCTTCTGGAGAGGACAGCAGATCAGAGGGACTCTCTGGTCAGCCGCATTGCTGAAAGAGAAGTGTAACTGCTCCGGTAGTTGGGACGGCAGGAAGGCATTTACTGTGTCTGTGTGGGTTAATCTGCTGTGGCTAATGGGTTTCAGGGCGACATGTGCCTGAATGATGGCTTGGTTTGAATTCACACTGAGTTAATATTTGAATTCAGCATTTTGGGCTCATCAAAGGCCGAGCAGGGGGTGCTAAACCTAGAGTCACATCAGCTCTGCACAATATTTCTGTGAGCAAGTTCTGGTTCAGACAAGTAAGAGAAACATCAGTGCTTTGTCAAAAGAACTGATGTGGTGTATTTATTGGACTGCTTACTGTATATGAATGTATATACGTGTGTGTATAATATTTACAGAAGTTGCACACGAGAACTCTGCCAGAAGGACTCTTGTTTTCAGACTGCCTTCCATCCTGTCAACGTGGGAGCTGTTTCTTCTTACTGTCTGGTGCCAACTGGTGGTCACTGAAGCACATGAGAGGCAGTCATTCTGCTTGGATGTGTGGTGCCCAATGCCAGCCACCTGGCAGTGCCCAAATTGCAGAAAATCTCCTACTTGACCCATCTCTGCATGGCCTGGAACAATTCTCACTGCAAAGGAGTTTTAAGCTTGTGAGGATGCAACAACTCTAACTAAGCAAGGGTTTTTTTTCCCAGATGCCAGTATTTAGGCCAAATTTGCGTGGATTGTCTCAGCAACACCACAAAGGCTGGTTTATCTGGCAAATGTCAAGGCTGAGTACAGAGGCACTGAAGCCTCTCAAAACAACAGAGCAAGACTTCTTTTCCTGTGTGGCAAAACATTACTCCATGTGTTCCCTCTTAAAAAAACCCCACAACTAAACAACAAAACAAAACCCCAAATTGTTCCAGCTAAATCTTCCAACACCAAAACTGGTGTGAGGCAAACACCCAGCACAGAAAGCTTTAATGTCAATGACTAGTTTGTTGTATTGGTAAAATACCTGAAAGCAGGTTATGCAGTGAGAGGTGTTGGGCTGGCCATCCCATCTACAGCACGTGTGTGTACACGCAGGGATACACGTGTGTAGTACTGTGTGTAGGTATGTACACAGTTTATCACACGGGCGTAGTTCTACTGCACCACAAGAACTCTGAACTGTCAAAGTTTCGTTTTTGATGAACTCATTGGTTTTTACAGAGTTTGCATTATTCACATTCATTTGGTTGAAATTCTAACTTCTGCAGCAAACCAGAATTATTTATGTCTGTTCTGTCCTAAGTCTTGTAATGGTCTCCTGTCAGATGTGTTTTAGTGCACCTTGTTGAACCACCCGTGTGAAAGCACCTCCGAGGTAAAGGTATTCAGAGTGGCAAGAGGGAAGAAGCTATGAATTTAAATGCCACTGCAATGCCGTGCTTGTGCTCAGTATACAGAAAAAAATACAGTGTCTTCCTCTTGTCTGGGGGGAAATTTGCCTTGAAAAATTATTTATATTTGTCTATCCCACATTTCCCACTCCTTCTGTGTAAAAGAAAGGTGTCTTTAAACAGACCTTGCAGTTTAAAGGAAGTGAAGGAATCTGACTGCCCACACCTTCTGCTTTCTTCCTCCCCATCTTTCTAAGGTAGATTCTTTTGCCCAAAGGTAATATGCTCAGCACCCAAGAATTTGGAGCGTTAAGTAAGGGAACAACTCAAGTTCAGTCTCAATTCTCATAAATACACCTGAATTTTTAGGGAGGCGGGGGGTGTTGCTGGTTTGTGGGTTTTTTTCATTTCCAGCTCTGGAGTCTATTGCCATGATATGCAAGAGGCAGGAACCAGACAGATTTACAAGCACAGGTCATTCCAGGACTGAGGACATGGTGGGGAGTCCTGGAGAATTCTAATGCTGATGGGCTGGGCTGACTTTGGAAGCAGATTAAGGGCAGCTTTCATTACAGGCTTAGGCAGCCTGTGGCGAAGTGCATTGGTGAAGATGCTCCTAGGTCCTTGCAAAGTAATGTACAAGAGTGGATCAGATTTCATCCTTGCTGAGAACTCAAACGATGTAATTATGCTGTCCTGCACAAAGCAGGATTTAGCTTTATTACTGACTCACCGAGGTCATGGGCAGGCTGTTGTCATTGCACAGAACAGACAGTTATTCTTTATTTTACAGGTAGATCAGACTCAGGTACATGAATGACTTAATAGTACAGGGAGGTGCAGGGACATCTCCCGTGATCACCAGACCCTGCTGCCCCTCTTGCCTTTCATTAAAGTTCTGCCTGGCCTCTGCGAGAGAGCTGTGTTATGCTGTATCAGAATTAACCTTAATGGTTTTCTGTTGCAGTTTTAGAAACTTTATATTGGTCTTGAAAACATACCATTGAAGAGTTTGCAGTAGTTTCATTGTAAATAGGTATCTTTAATTTTAAAGTAGCCTAAAGCTGTATTAGTGAAACTAAGTCATTGTGTCCAGTATTCCTCAAACAAGCCTTCCACAGGGGATTGCATTTCACCATGTGTGTTCTAAGACACCAGAGTGTGTGCAACCCAAATACTGTGTGCCTATGGCATCTGAAAAACATTGCCTTGCGTTGTTAAGAAGTAGGAAAAGAGTGGATATAACCTGTTTCTTCTGTCTTGTGTCAGTCACTGTCATATATGTACATATATATATATTAAAAAAAAGGATACTCTTTCAGGATGTATATATTCATGTAACTTTTGCATTAAGATAATCCATTTGGACTTTACAAAAAAAAAAAAAAGGAAAAAACATTCTAAATGGTGTGATGTTTTCCCTTCCAGCTAAGGGTGTATTTATCTTTGTAAAGGAATCTTCTAGTTTTTGAGAACACAACTTAAAAGGAGATTGTGCCTTTCTGTTTGAATGTTGACTGGAGAGGCTGTTAGCTGCATTTCTGGGTGTTGTTACCTATCGTTGTCTAGAGATCCAAAAAGAGCAACAAGTCTTGTCTTCCTCTTTGTTGTTACTCATGGGGACCACTGAACTTTGAGGACTACAGCTGTTCAGTGTCTTGTTCCAAAAAGGCGTGCTAAAACTTGGGGTGGCTCATCTTACTCCCGTTTTTTGGTTTGTAGAACAGGTTTGCTAGGCTGGCTTCTTTGGAAATTGCTGTAGTATCACACAGAAATTGTTTATGATGTGTCACTTCTAGTGTGTTAATACAGCTCTACGCTGCATTATTCAGTGGAATCTTTGGGAAATGTGCTGATGAAATTAAATATTTCATTGAAAATCCTGCAGCTTGTAAGGCTGAAGTTAAATGTTCATCCAATACCACATGGTAGGGTTTCTTTTCAGTAGCAGGTAAAACTGGAATTGATCATCCTATTGTTTACAATTGCTCTTAACCTTTTAGTTTGATGTTAGTCATCCAAGAGCTTTCCTTTCCACTTAGTGTTTAAACAAATGGATGTTATTTCAAAGATCCATTCTTACAAAACTAAAATCAATTAAAATTTTCTTCCAGAGCCAAATTCTGTTTCCACATCTGTACTGGATGGTGACCACTGCATTGAGTAATTCTCAGTGCAGCTATTAATATATTTGAACAAAAGAGTTTGAAGAAATGACTACTTGAGGTAAATGAAGGCATGCTGGAAAGAAGGTCATTTGAAAATAAACAAATAAATAAAATTTAGGAGCTTTGAGTGTCTGTAACCTCTGCTGAAATCAGAGTGCTGTGTATTTAAAATTAAGCCATTAGTGATTCCGCTTGATAGCAATCTGAAGTTCCTTGTAAGGCAAATTACCATTTACCTCTCTGGTATTGGAAATGGAAAACTGGCAGTAATGCTTTTAAAAAAGAGCCTGTGAATAATTTTCTTGGCTCTTGTCTGCACTGACGTACACAACAACACAGACTGCATCGCAATTTTTAAATAACTCTGCATTCCTTCTTCCTCTACTTTTAAGCCAAATCAGTTTTATTTACACCACTTCACTTTGATACAGCTAATAGGGCCCTTGTGATAGATTTAGACACTGAGTGGAGGAAAGAGATGACTCTCACTTTAATTAATGCTGCAGCTTGTTAATCTTGTGCTCTTTACTTTTAGACATCTTAGCAAAGACAAATGGTTTTAATAGATAAGAAAAACTATTAACGATGAAAAGGATGGAGGGACACTGATTCTGGTTTTTAATGAATATTTAAAATTGTATAAATGAAGAAAAAATGTAATGCTGTATTTTTAATGTGGTGATCAAATGACAAGTACTGGTTTTAACTGTTGCTTATTGGAAGCTATTTTGCATATAACGCCTGGAACTAAAATGGTAAGACAAGGGCTTTTCTTGCAGTTCTTACTAGATCTGCAATATTTTTTATTAACACAAGGTTATATTACACCCATGGACTAAAATACAGACTGCAGAAAGAATTTCAATACTGTGCTGGATTCTGCCTGAATGTATCCCAGTACAGGACTGTGGCCATCATTTGTCTTTTTTTTTTTTTTTTCCTAATTTGAGGGGTTTTGTCAACTTGAAATGGAAAAGTTACTTAAATGCTTTAAAGGAGGTTGTATGTTGAAAGCCAACCTTGTCTTAAACTTTTGTAAACTGGAAATCTTCAAAAATGTATTCTGTATTCCTGAATAAAATTGGTGTTTTAATACTGTTCACAAGTGAGCGTGTCCCCTGTCTCATGTAGTCTCAGTTGTTCCAGTTTTATAGCCTCCTACATGAGGCTTCTTACAACTTTTGGCATTCCATGTTAAGTTTTGTTAACTATTTGTGGGTTTTAAATATATTTTTAAAACAAAGTGATATTGGATACTCACACGTACCCGTGTGTATAAAAATGTACTGATCCATATGTCTCCCTATTTATACAAATGAAAATTACTTACTTTCATAACTTCTCCTTTTGCTGTCCTGTTTGTGCCATCGAAGATGGGGCATCTGAACCAGTTTTGTTGTCTTCTTTGTTGCAGAGCTGTAGAGGCCGCAGCAGAGGTTGGTGCTCTGTGCTGACTGCTGGACATGGATTTGCCAACAGAGCCAAGGGGCCATCAGCATTAGCCTCTCCCTCCCCCTTTCTGCCTGCCACTCCTTCCCCACCACTCGTGTTCCCAGCACAATGTCCCTGTTTATCTCCAGGTCAGTGACCCACGTGCCGGACGCGTGAGCCGGATTCAAGTGGAGATGCTCCGTGGAGGCAGCGTGCCTGGCTGCGCTCCCAAGTCAGGACTCTGCCCCCAACAGATGCCTCTGCAGGCGCCACCATTATCAGGGCAACCATCCAGCCTCACAGAGTCCAGATCCACTTCTTGTCAAAGTCCTGTCACTCAAGGGATTACTGTAAGAAGTACCCCTGATGTTATAAAGTTATTTTCCCAGACTAAGGAGAGCTAATTCAAATGTTATGTCTAAATAGTTGAATCTCTCTAAGTAGACAGAGGTTGACATATCCCACTTCCATGATTCTTCTCCACTTGCCACCTTCACAAAGGCATGCCAGTTTTATTGTTATCCTCATTAATTAAATCACATGCCCTCACTCAGATTCTCAGATGGAAATCTTTGTTTGCCCCAAACTAGCTGTGGATCCAGACTTCAACACCAGTGGCACAAGGGAGGTGGAGCTGTGGAGGCTGCCACAATGGGCTCTCTGCAGGGGTGGGCATGCTGGGGTCTCAGAGTTGGCTCATTCAGTCACATCCCAGCAAGAGCTGTGCGTGAGAAATGTTGATAATAAATACCATACTCTCCAGCTAAGATCCCTAATTAAGTTTTTTTAATTCTCTCTGCTTTGATTTGTTTAGAGATCCTAATTTTTACACCTTAAAAATTAAATAGGCAGCAGTGATTTTTGAGAGCAATATCTTTTCTTGCTGGTTTGCAAGCACTCTGTTAATCAGTCAGCCTCAGTTATCTGTTGGAGAGAGAACTAAGCAGCTTTTCACTGTTTGGGGAGCTGTAGTCCAAAATGATGTGCTGTTATTAATTGAAGCAAAGACATCTTCATGTGGAAATTCACAGCTCTTTGCTTTTCAAAGCAAAGCTGAGGGTATGCATACTGCATAAAGCACTTTGGAAAAGTCCTGGATTGATCTCTCTAGGGAATTAACTTTTCTGTTTATCTGCCAAACATAACTGTGAATAGATAAACTGAAACATGATTCTCTGCTTCCCAAAATCCCAGTAGTATTCCTTACAGCCTTATTGCGGGGACCACTGAAGAAGAGGTAGAGCAGTCTTGGGGCTGATGTGACCCTTAGCATTTCTGTGGGAATGGGTACAAAGCGTTTCAGTAGGTGCAGTTGCTTTGGTGCTGGATACCGTGCAGAAGACCCCCATTCATTGAGAACTGATTTGGGACCATCACTTCCTATCTGCTTCCCAACAGCCACTCTGCAGATGGCGTTTTCTTTTTTTCCTAGTCTCGTCTTACCTAAGGTTAATTCCTATCAGTTACCCTGAGGTAAAACCTTTCATCTCTCATTACTTGATACCACAGCCTATAACTCTTTCACATTTAAACCACTGTCATTTTTCAGCACAAAAGTGCAATAACCTTCACCTGTGCAGGAACAACAGGAGCAGCAGCTCGGCTATACCCAAACCTCTCACTTCTCCAGGAGCGCCCTGGCAGCATCAATTTGACTGAATGAATCTGAGTCTCTTACATTTATTTGGAACACCTGCTATTGCCTTGACAGATGCGAGTCCTGTTGCGGCACAGTGATGAAGAAGTACGATGTTGTGTTTGACAGAGTAGATTTTTCTTCTCATTTGTTTGTGACAGTTATTTTAGAAAATGCTCCAAACACTCCTCGCCCAACGCTGCATCCAAAGCAGCACTATCTTGCAGAGCTGTGGGGTAAGGGGAGGACAGGAAGGTTGGCTGTTTAATGTATTTGTGTATATATAACTGCTTTGGAGATTTCTTATGTGTTCCAGCTCTTGTACCTGAATAAGAAATATTTAAATGCTGTGCAATAAGTGAATTTGCAGACTAAGGAAGTATGGTTGATACTTGGCTGCTCTTTTGCTAATTTCTGTTTACTCAAATATGATGCATAGTCAAGAGCAAAAATTCTCCATGCATCTGTTGCTGTATTTATTGTTCTCCCTTGGCAGTCTGTGCAGAGTAGAGGAGTTAGCAGAACCAATGAATTACCCAAAGTGGATTTGGAGAGTGCTTTGCTTCAGAAATAAGGGAGCTGGCTTACATATCCGCTTGCAAGGTGTCATGTTAGATATGCTGGTTAAGACATGAATTACATAAAATAAAATCGTACCTGAGCTTCTGCAGGGAAAAAAAAAAGCAGCAAACCTGTGAACGTGAGAAATGCAGCAGATCTTCAGCAGCAAGGCCAGTCTAGGAGCTGGCTGCAGGTCAGGGTTAGAAATTCCGGCACCGTGACCCCAGTGGAGCTGCAAGTGCAGCACTCTCAGGAAAAAGCAATAGTTGTTTCAAGTTTGGTAGCAGGAGTTGGTCTGTCTGGCATCTGATACCTGAAATATGTGAAAATCATTCTAGACCAATTGTCAGCTTCCTTCAGGAAGCTACATAGAAATTGTTTGGCTGCTTTGTTTAAGTCATGTTTCTCAAGCAACTAATCACACTCTCTTCTCTTTTATCCGTTGCAGGAATGGGAGGAAGATTTGCACTGTTTTTAAAGTAGGGACACCTGAGACAGGGAGAGACATCAAAATGAGTTTCAGGAATAACAGAACCTGCATCTTCCAAGATCCAGCTTCCTGACCACTGGATAGGGTTGTCTTATCCATATATTTGAGATCTTTTAAATCCTTTATTCCATTTAACAGAAGATTTTTTGCAGCTTTAAGGAGGAAAAAAAAAAAGAGGTAAGTCTGGATATGGAGGTAACTCTTTCAAGTCCTTTTTCTTTTTGCAAAAACTTCTTGCAGTGATCAAAAAAGCATGAATGAATGTTTGAATTCCTTATTTTCTTCTAACTTCTAGGTATTTGTCAGCCCCATTATTTCCGCAGACTCGTTGAAACAGTTACTCTGTATAGCTCTTCACATGGAGGAGGATTTTGCTCTAGAATAAGGTTCTAGGCTGGGTGTTAGCCTGGAGTAGGTATTTCTGTAGGTTTCCACAAAGGAAGGTTGTAGCTTAACGAATGTGTGGAGTGTGAATGTCTCCCAGAAGGGAGCTGCGGGGGTGTACTGGAAATGGGTTGCTGTAAATAACGCTGGTTTAAAGATGCCCACTGGAATTACAGTGTGTGGAGGGGAGGGCCACGGGTTACTACAGGCCCTGAAGGAACACTTTGTCAGGTGGCTGGCACCAACATTTTCTGCTTTATGGAACTGGAGAAAGGAGGAGGAGGAGGTGGGAGGGAGAAATGTCATTTTGACCCTGAGTTTATAGGTAGCCCAAAGTGATACAAGGAACTACAGAGAGAAGAGTGTGACCTGGCTGCCTTTCATGCTGGCATTTGAAAAATTAGCTCAAGATAGTGCTTTGAAGGGTAATATTATTAAAAAAAAATAAAAGAAGTCCCCACTTTCTTTTCTTGATATTGATATCAAGAACGAGATGGCTAACGTGGGCGAGAGAGTGATTCAAAACGATTTTTGGATGGCTTTTTTTTTTCTTCCTTTGAAAATTTAGGTGAAGTTAATTATGGAATGGCAGCAGCATCCTAACTAAAGTGAGTGCTTTCATCTCGCCTCCTGCTTTTAAAATAGCTGTGCTCTTATCTCTGCTTTGAGGAAGGGGATGTGGGGGGAGAGCACCCTGGTGCTCTTGCAGCCTGACAGTCACCAGATGAATGAAATGCCTTAGAAGACCTGAGGCCATTAAAGCCTGCCAGCAAAGATATTAAGAGCCTGCCAATGTGCTGATAGCATGTTTTGTGTTAATCTGATGAAGTAAGCAGAGGAGCTGTTCCCAGCACAGGCCAGGTGGAGTGTAGGGAAGCACTTGCTGTGCTCAGTGAGATGGGCTTTGAGCTGCTCTGGGCTGTTAGGGGAAGGTGTGGTGTGACACCAAGACAGGACCAAGTGCAAAACCGTAAGAGGATGAGGCTCTGGCTGGGGAAGAAAAGGCAGACAGGGAGTTGGAGTGCTAATAGCATTGCTGCCTGCTAATCCCAGAAGGGCAGCCCCTGCTCTTGTTTTTTGCCCTGGGAGTGTGTGTATGCCATGTGTGTGGTGAAATCCCAGGTCAGATGTCAGTTGAAGGCCATGCCACTGTGGCAGGGTGAGCCTCCCTTCAGCTGCTGGGTAATCAGCCTTATAACCCCACTGTAAGCGTTGTTAACCCTGCTGCACGGTGGTGCGCTGGTAGCCCCAGCAGCTCCAGGGGCCGTTCATCACCTCTCAGTGCACAGGACATGCCTGCACGGGCACGCCCCAGGGTTTCACATTCCTTTGAAGAAGCAGGCACTTACTTCAGTGGATGCAGTCTCATCTGGCATTCTGCAATCACCTGTAACCAATGGTTCCAGGATCCATGTGAGGAGAGATCTTGGAGTGCTAGATAGGCTCTAGACGAGGGCTTTGGACTTCAGCCCTCTTACAGTGACTGAGGATGGTAGCTGAACCTCTATGGCAGCCCCAGGACTAAGTCTGTCTGAAAGCCCTTAAACCACATTATGGGATCCAAGTATCTCCTTAAACAGAAGCAGCACAGATCATTTTTACCAAATGGACTGTGGCAGGTCTGAAGGCAAAGGGGAGGAAATTGAGGGGAAATGGGGATAAGAACATGAACTGTCATCTGGAAACAGGCTTGTGCTATATTCTTTGGCCAGTGTCTGACTTCACACCGTCAGTCACCTCTGAAGGATCACTTAGGCTATGGGGAGGACCAAATGCAAAACTGTAAGAGGATGAGGCTCTGGCTGGGGAAGAAAAGGCAGACAGGGAGTTGGAGTGCTAATAGCACTCCCTTACCACTATCAAGTGTCAGGAAAATGCCAGAGGATCTGTCTGCCCTTATCTCTGTTCAGTCTGAGAGTTTATTAAGATGCCCTGAAGAATTCTGGATTTTATTTGTGCCTGTGGTTAGATCTCTTCTGTCAGCTTTGTATTACATGACCCTTTGGTGAAGGTCTGGTGCTCCTGTGCATGCTCCGCCTGAAGACTGCCTTCTGCCCTTGCTTTCTCTTCAGCTTACATGGCTGCTTTACTGTGCCCTGCTGATGGAATGTAGTTCAAGGAATTAAAGTAACCTCTGAACTTCTGTGGGATATTTTCACAGCTCAACATTTGCCTAATATCCAATCTGAACCTCCCCTGGCGCAACTTGAGGCCATTTCCTCTCATCCTGTCACTTGTTACCTGGGAGAAGAGACCGACCCCCAGCTCCAGTTACAACCTCCTTTCAGGCAGTCGTAGAGAGCGATAAGGTCTCCCCTGAGCTTCCTTTTCTCCAGGCTAAACACCCCCAGCTCCCTCAGCTGCTTCTCACAAGGCTTGTGCTCCAGACCCTTCTCCAGGTGCTCCAGACCCTGTCTTCTTGTGCTCCGTTGCCCTTCTTTGGACACGCTCCAGCACCTCAATGTCTTTGTTGCAGTGTGGGGCCCAAAACAGGACACAGCACTTAAGGTGTGGCCTCACCAGTGCCCAGTACAGAGGGACAATCACTGCCCTGGTCCTACTGGCCTCGCTATTGCGGAAACTCTTCCTGATAATTTTGTCCCAAAGCTTGCCAGCGTGGAGAAGGTCTACCTGCACTGTTGTGGCTTGACCAACTGCTTGGGTCTCTGCTCACTGTCTTTAGGCAGCCAGTGGGAAGAAGCAACGAAGCATCCCTCTTCTGAAGTGGCAGGTTGGGAAAGTCTCTCCCTAGAAGCACGCTGGTGATGGCTTGGTAACTCCAGACATGCCTGGCATCTGAGGCACCACTCCTCTTAGTGCAGCCACATTTTCAGCCAGCAGCCCATGCAAGGGGTAGTGTACTTCTCTGTAAGCAGGACTCTGCACTCAGGCAGATGAGCAGTGCATTAGTTATGATGTGTTTGTGTTTTTCAAGTGTCTTGTTTTTTCCAGTGGGAAATTAATGGCTTTGGCTGTAGTCTGGTGAGTCTAGGAGTCACAGCTTAAGGAAGAACCTTTCAAAACCGGGTTCTAAACCAATAAAACATCTCGGATGGTTACTGCTGAGTTAATGACTCCGTGAATAAACAAATCACTGTGTGACCCTTCATGTTTCTAGTCTGCCTGATCTTCCTGTTCTCCCTGCAGCCTGTCTGCATCCCCCAAAAATCAAACACGAGGCAATATAATCAAATGCAATGCAATAGCCTCCTTCTTCGGCAGGGCTTGTTTTTCATCCTGAGCTACAGAACAAGGCGGGCATGAAGACGTGAAGCTGAATTTGTTGCACCCCCTCTGGTTCAGCAAGAAATTACTCAGATTTTTTTCCAAGATCAATGAGTTGCCATCATGTCCCAACTAGCTTGCACTCCCTGGTAGAGACATGAAAAATGATCCTTTGTCTCTCATGTGACACTGGCACTGTGGGTGACAAACGCTTCCGTCTTTATGCCTGCTTATGTTTCGGCATTGTGCATTTTTCTAGATAAGCTGTGTGGCAGCCTTCTCGTTAATCAAACGTGGTGCTGGCCCAAGAACTGCAGGCCTAGAGCACTCTCGGTTGGATTTGACCCCACTGAAAGCAGAGTAGAAGGAGCTGGTGGTTCTGGGGGGACTGGGATTGTGTCCAGTAACATCACATTTCCTTGCTGAGAGCTGTGCGCTCAGAGAAATAAGTGGACCCGTGGAGTATTAGCCTGATTATTTAGCAACCTCTCCTTGAACTGTGTGAAGCATTTAGTCTTTAGTCTGCAAGTAAAGCAGTGATTCTCAGTTAAGGTAAAAGAAAAGGGGGAAGTATCAAGAAACTGGCACTGGGTTGCTTTTAGACAAGCTTCTGGAAAATGCCAAAGAGCAGCACTTTATCTTTTTCTAGTTGAAGAATATTAGTTCCAAGCTTTTAATTTTGAAATGTTGAATGACCTCCTCAACACACCCCACCCCCCAAGTGAGACTGCTAATGAAACAAACAGATGGTGATTTGAATAGAGTAAAAGGACATCATAAAGATGTGCTTTGAAACAGCCAGACAGAACAAATTACACAGGAGACTGTGGAAAAGAAAGTGGTGGAAAACTGAGAGCAAACCACCACAGTATTCATATAGTTCACCAAATTGCCCAGCATGCGAATGGAAAGCTGTTTAATTATCTTCCATAATCTGATATTAAAAAACCATTTTCTATGCAGAAAATGTTGGGCTGATAGTTAAAGAGTTGTAGTCTTGATCAAGCACAGAGGCCAGTTGCATGCATCTGTCTGTGTCTGTGCATCTCACTGCTGTCTGCAGGGCTGTGCATGTCAGCAATGACATTTGTTTGCTTTCTATTTTAAGCAATGCCTGGGAGAAAACTATAACTTTTTTTGTTTGCCTCTCTCCCAAACTAATGCAATTTGAAATGCTATGCCAAGGAGTCTGGAAGGCCTGAGGCGAAAGTTGAAACTGTGACCTTCTGAATATTAAACTGTATCGTGGCAAGCTGAGCATCCCTCAGTCGGGAAAGGGGCTGGGGAAGATGGCCCTTGGGCTGGTTGCTTCATCACTCCCCTCTTTCTGCTCCCGTTGCCCTGTGTCTGGACTCCTTGTGCTTCATGACAGCATTGGCTGAGTCTGCTCGCTGGCCTTTCAGTGGTACTTTCTCTCTGGGAATTGCTGACTGCTTTGCAAACACTATGACTTAGGCTTTATAAGTGAGGAGAGGGAATGACAAAACCAAATAATTTACTTATTTCAAGTTCAAAGTAAAAACAGGTAGTGAAATCTGCCCCAAGACTGCAGGCTGAGGAAAAACCCTAAACTGATTTTATTGCTGCTCTTCCCAAAGGCTTCTGCTGCTGAAGCAATGGAGTGTCTCCCCTTCACACCTGTTTTCCCTGTTCTAGTTCATTGCAGCCTGCTTTGTTGGCCCCTGCCCTGGCACTGGAAGCAGTTGCCTAGGTGTTGAACACTTAGGGAAATTGGAAGTGATTCATTTAAACTAAGATGAAGTCCCTTAGGATGGGAAGAGGGGAGGTGACACCTTCTTTTGGGCCCAGCTACCCAAGCTGGGAGAAAAGGAATGAGGCTAACTACAGAGTAACCCCTACCTCATCTGCACTGACTACAAGGAGGTGACAAGTAAATCAATATAAAGCTCCAAAGCTTTGATATTTCAGTGTCTGATGTTTCGATACTTTCAGTAAAAATTAATTGTGCTCTTGTGTTGACCAAAGTCTCCACAGCAGCCTCATTAACACACAGCCAAAAGTTTCTCTCTTCCAACTTGCTGAACTAGAAATCAGTTTTGTTTGCTTGGCTTTTTTTTTTTTTTTTGCTGTGAACAAAATGTTTCCTTGTTTCTACTGTATGTACAATTGCACCCTGAAAGGTGCAAAGGCAAAACAGCCTTCAGTCTCTCCATAATCATCAAACAACAGTTTTGCAGTCTTTGAGCATCATCTTGCACCTTCCCTTGCTGTATGGCAAGTTCTCTGGTTCCCTTCTGCTTCCTTCTGTCTGATCATTAAAATTGCTATGATCACATCTCCCGCAGCAGAAACAAGTAGGAGCCGTGGGTACCCTGATGGCCTGGCTGCTGCTACTCCAAAACAACTGTGGCAGCTGCTCAGTCTCAGAGACAAACTTTAGTGTCACTTTGTGCCTTTTACTAGGTTTAGTGAATAATAAATATGTAACTTAAGCAGGAGCAGATTCCTCTCATGCAGGCACACATCAGTTCTGTGTGCATGCACCCACTCCTGTCTCTCTGGAGAGAAATTGAAACACCCTTCAGTCAGTCCTGCCTCAAAATCCTTAATGCAGGCTGTTATGCAGTCTCTTACAGAGAACTAAAGCTTCTCAGCTTGTGTGTGTAAGCCGGGAGGAAATGATGATCCTGCTTTTACCCTGGTGTACCTCGCCGGCAGGGAGAGGTGAAACAGCCTGAGCACAAGGCTTGCTGTGTGAGTCAGGACAGGACCCCTGGGTCCTGGCTTGCTCCTTCAACATCTGAACTGTGTGCACTGGCTTCAGCTTAAAGGCTGATGATGGAGAGATCTTTGAAAGCATCTGAGGGATTTAGAAGTGTATTATGTATTCCAAAATGTAGCACTTCATGTATGTTCAGCATGCCACTGCTCTCTATTACTACAAGGTAAAAACATACATTGCCCACAATAGTTCTGAGGACAAAAGGTGGATTGTCAAACACTGGCCATAACTGAGTGCCTAGTCAAAAACCCAATCAGCATGTGGTTGTTTTTCATTACAAGGAATCAGCTTTTCGCTGCTCTGGGCATCATGAGCTCAGTTCTGCTGACAGTGCCTAGAGGGCTGCTTTTAGCAAAGGAAATGTCTCAGGTTTCCCTGTGTTCACTGCCTGCCACACGCCCTGATGGCCACGGCGTCCCACCAGGCATTCACTAGTTCTAGCTCTGTGTGTTGCTGTGTTTCTGCAAGGGGTAGGGAGTCATCCCAGTGGTGTTTAAAAGTGAATTTTGCTGTACTTTGGAAGACTCTTGGGCCAGCAGCCGAGGTCAAAACCTCAGACTAATGTGATTTGAGGTTGGATTTATTACTTATACCTTCCTGGAGGTTTCTGTGCAATGCCACTACTTTTTAACCTCATTTCAGTTTGCCTTGCTTAGACAAACTTTTCTGTGGTCTTCCTGAAGAGCCAGGGCCTGACAGGACATCTCCAGGATGACTGGGACCTGCCCAGTTTTCAGGAGTGTTTCTTCATGGCCTCCGGTGGCATATGACCCCCTGAGCTGGATCGCAGGTGAGGAACAGCATCTGCAGTGCCCAGGAGGAGAGCGGGGAGTAGGGACCACAAACCTCTGTGGCCAACATCACGGATCCATGGGGAGACAGGAGTTTGTTTATCAACGGTAGCAGTGGTGTGTTGAAATATAGCAGCTGGCTTAACTGGCAGAGCTGGTCTCCCTCTGCAGTGGGACTGGGATGGCGGATGGGGTGCCTGCCAGGCCTCCAGAGTCTGTGTTGCCTTGGCCAAGTGAGCTTTGAGGGCAGGGAGGGAAGGAGGGAGGACCCTACCACTGGGACTCTCCATTCTTTCTGCCTGTGGAAACGGGTGCTTTCTTAGGAGTAGTAATTGCTCAGGGGATTTTAGTGGGGCAGGAGGCAGGATGGGAGGGATGGAGCAGGATGGCAGTAGCTAAAATGAGACTCTGGCAAGGGGCAGGGAGAAGGCAGGTGGCTCTGGGCCTCCAGAAGGATGGTGAGGTGTCAAGGTCAGGATTGCTCCCCAAGGTGATCTTGAGGAATTCAGTGTGTCAGTGCCTGCTCATTTCACAGGGCCCTCTCAAGCAGCCTCAGGAGATGAGAGGAGACTTCAGTGGCTGCAGGAAGGGGAGAGAGGGTCCCTTCATCCCACCTGGGTGGGATGAGAAGCAGTTGGCTGAAAATTCACATCCAGGCTGGGGACTGGAAAAAATACCTTTGTGAAAAAGGCAGCAAGGCATGGGTGGGGCTGCAGGAAATGTGCCCGCTGAGGGAGAGTCCTCAGAGTCCTGCCAGTGCCTTCTGCCCAAGTTACTCTGCAGCCCCTGCCTGCCAGACTCCTTGTGAGCTGTGGAATGGCTCTGACCGCTGCGTAGTCACTGAGCCTGTCCTGGTGTTACACTTGCCAGGAAGTCTCCTCCAGACATCAGTACTTAGGTTGCTATCTTGCTGTCCTTTCCAGATGTCCACTTATTTCACAGCTTTCAGCCAGTGGTGTGGAAAAAAACAGAGCACGGTCTCTAAAGAAACATTTCCTAGCCTTAGGCAGTTCCCAGCCTGACCTGGTGAGATGCAGGCAACAGTGTCTGGGAGAAGTAATGCAGCCATAGCAAAGAGTTAACCACTGACCCTTTCAAAGCGTTGTAATGACCTGCTGATGGAGAAAGGATAGGGAAAAAAAAATCAAACGGTCTTTACACCAAAGGAGGAGAGAGAAGCAATTAACATGGTCAGATGTGGGAAATTTGACAGGGGAGATGACCAGAACCAGAATTTGCACTGATATCCTCCTCCTATCAATCTTGCCAGGGAACTTGACAGGCAAGAAAAGTCAAAGAGCAGCCGAGGGATTCTGAAATCAAAGGGCTTTGAAAGCTGGATCAGAGAATAGAGCAGTTTTTCCATCTGCTTTGAATTTATTGTTGCTAATGAGGAAGCAGGCTCTGGTCTGACTGAACATGTTTGACCAGAGGGGTCACTTGATATATCCATCACATAGGTATCGAGGGACTCTCTCCAAGTTAACCCTTTCACTGTCAAGTACTTACAGCTGAGCAATTCAGAGGAGGGACAGACATGCTGTTCGGACTATCAGACCCTATTTACCTATCTGACTGGTGGGAACTCCTGCAGGCAGAGCTGAAAACCCCAGCATCAGCCCATCCTGCTGATCATGCCATTAAGCAGGTGTGAGTCTTCTGCTTCCTTGCTGATGTTGGCTGTGGTCAGTCTTATTCTCTGCAGCTGTGAATCCAAGATCATCACTGAGCATTACTTTGCTCAGTACGTGTAATTCAGTTATACACAAAGCTGGAAGTAGTTGTTTCGAACACTTACTTACAACGAGGCCCCCTGTGCTTCTCAGTTTGGATGCTGGCCCTGTCAGCAGGACTTGCAGGAGGGGACTGACCTCCCTCCCCCAGCCTCCCCATCAGGGTTCCTAAGCAGTGGGGACAGCACCGCGTGTGGGTGAAGGAGCACATGAGAAAACAGGCTGATGAGAAAAAGAGGGGAGTTGGAATTAATTAGAGGCCTTTAGCAACCCATGAGATTTTATCTTGAAATTGGTAGCCTCATTATCTAAATACCAAACACCAACCTTCCCATTCCGGATTCCTAAAAACTCTTCTGTGTTCCCTGCCCTTTCCTGCCCTAACTGCTGATGCCATCACATCTGATTTTCTCTGACTCCTGATAATGCTGAAGGCACAACAGCCAGAGACGAAAGCCATGGGGATCTGCTCGCTGAGGTTATGATCCCCAATTATCATTCCAGGCTGCTGCCTGTCTGCAAGGCAAGAGCTGTAGATGAGGCTCACAGAGCTGCAAATCTTCAGAGTGGGACAGAGTGTGCAAGAGGCAGTGCTGGCGTGTGAGCCATGTCTCTGACTCATCACTGAAGAGATTGCCCAGGGAGCCTCAGTTACAACAGGGAGCTTGGTGGCTGGCACTGCAGAATTACACTCCATTTCTTGTTCTCCTGAGCACTGCAGAGCTCTGAGCCAAGCTGACCATTGGAGCAGACATGGGTTGCAAAGGTAAGTTCAGGGGCTGTGTTCAGAAAACTTTCAAAGCAGGTGAATGGATGCCTGAGTGGGTCCCTCTCCTGTGAATCCTCTTCTAGCTGTTGTGTTAAGAGTGTAGAAATCTGGCAGAAAATTACCCTCCCTGCTTTCCAGCTGGTCCTCAGAGATCAGAGGGGCTGGGTGTAGCTGGGCTTAATTTCTGGTAAGTCTGATTGCATTTAATAAGATCCCAGATGCACAAATCCTGTGGGTCACACTGTAAGTCTGGTCACATTCGCTATCAGGGATGCACAAATAGTGCAGTTTATTGGAGCAGCAGGTTACGGATTACTGTGAGATTGATGGTGATAAATCCACCAGACCTGCAAAATATGAATGGATGGCACTAAGTACAAGTGTTCATTAATGCATTGGGTACATTCCAATACAATCAGAGGTAAAATCTTATGAAAGGGGCTCCCTGCTTTGGGGAGGAGAGAGGAGCAAGTCGATTGGCCTGCAAGGTGAGGTTGTATTCTCATCCTCTGCCACTGAGGATTTCAAATGCCCATTTATACTTCTGGCAGAGGTGGAGGTGAAACTGTTGTCGAAATACCCTGTTATTGCCATCATAAATGGGAGGGGGGAGGCAGCCATCTTAAGTGTAAGTGAAGGAAATGGAGAGTTACAAAGAGAGCGATTACACAGTCTGGGGTTTGTGCAAGGGTAGAACAGAGCCCTGACGTGTTAGTGTGTCACTCCCTCTTCCACCAGTTCCAGAGATAAGGATCCTCCCACCTGGTAACCTATCAATCAGCAGGCCATCATGCCCACTGTCATGCCAACATAATCCCTTCACCACATAATCTCTCAGCATATCTGATGGAAATCCCTTCACTACTTATCTCATGGCATATCTCATGGTTTTAGGCCTCCTCCCTACACTGCAAAACACATTTAAACCTTTAAACCACATTTAAAGCACAGGATGAGACAGATTAGTCCCATCCATTCAGAAGGGGATACAGTGTGGCCTTAACTTGGCATTTCCAACCTGACCCGTCCTAGGTGAAGGGTGCTGACCTGCCTGTGGCTGCAGTTTAGGTCAGTGCAGCTGTGTGCTCTCAGGCACTGGGAGCAGAAGGCACAGTGAGTTAGCATGGCTCAGCTGATGTGCAATAGCATTAAAAGGTGGTAGGCTGAGTGTGTGGCTGAACCCTGAGATTTGCATGAGCTTAAAACCATAAAATGCAATTACTCTCTGGGGATTCATTTACAACCAGTCTCAGTTTGTGATCAGATGAAGGCATGTGACAATGTCTTTACTGTACCTTGTCATCTTTCTTCCCTTCTGGAAGGCTGCCTTTCCTGAAGTGTTTCTACTTTAGTTGTCTCCTTGAATGTCAGGATATGTAGTTTTAGGGCGATCTGTCATCTGACTTCAGCAGTGTTGCACAGAGTCTCTTAACAGCACTTCTGGGCCTGCTTCAGTGCATTGTGATAATGTGGTAGATATCAAATAGAAGAGGATCCTGGAGTGGATGAAGGGTGTTGTGGCCATTGGTTAATGAGATATTTAGGATTATGTTTTCAAATAAAGTGTTGGGAATTGAAGAGACAGTGAGTATTCAAGGGCATTTTATCTACTGGGAGCGTTTAAACCTGGAAATACACAGTATTGATAACACAGCAGGATTAAAGTTTGCTGCATCAGATTCAGCACAAATTTGGTTGTCAGCTAGCAGCTAGAGCACAAAGTCCTTAAGCAGCAGTTAATTCTCTTATTTGGAGGCTTTCTGCTTGCTGACTGCTAAATTCCAAATACTGGCTGACAATTGTCTGTTTAGAGCACTGTCTGTTCTTAAATCTCCCTTCTGAACTGCTGCCTGGCTCCCTGCTGCTGTACTGGGTCTGGCTCACTGAACAGCTGACTGAACTCAGCACTGGAATCAGCAGGACCAGGTGCATTCACTACATACTCTGAACATGGCATGGCTTGGGGATCTGGCCTTTCGGGCCAGAATTAGTAGATATATTTTTAACACAAATTGTTTTTTCAGCTGAATATAGGTATTGTTCTTCTAAATCCAAGGCTTTTCTGAGTCTAACCGGAGTTAGGTTAGTTAGCAGTCAGGTCATGTGTGTTAAAATAGGACCATGGTGTGGGTCGCTCTCAGCCTGCCATTTCTCATCACTAGGCTGACTGGGTTATGTTTTCAGTCTGGTTGCTCACAAAGAGCAGTGCACCATTGATCCTTCCCCTCTCTGCATCAGTCTCTCTCACTTTCTTTTCTTTTTTTCCCTGTAATGCACCTAGCACCAAATGAAAAAAGGGAAGCTGTAGTCTCTGGAGCAGTATTGATGCTGTCGTTGCCTTCCTAACAGCACCCAGCTGCATACAGAGCCCTGTGCTGCCTGCAGTCATGCCACAGATTAATTCACACCAGACAGCCCAGTCCTGTGTCCTCACAGCAGAGCTGCCCTGCAGACTGTGCTCCAAACTGGGCAGGAAGGTGCTAACACGGTGTGAAAAGCAGCTGGGGATAAGGAGGGAGAATCCGTGGAGCTGGTTTGGGTTTGCCTTTGTTTTCAGAAGCGCGGTAGGACCGTGTGGCCATGCAAAGGCGGTACATAACGACAGGGACTCTGGGGACAAGTGATCTTTCTGGTGATGCATTCAGAGGACTCCTGGTGGAGGGCTCCTGAGGGCTGTGAGAGGAGGAAGAGAGGCAGAAACACTGGTTAAGGGGCTGGTTTATAATTATAAAACAGCTCGTGACATTTTCTGTGTAAGTCAACATACAGTAGATCTCAAGGGGAAACTAACAGACCCATAAAGTTCTTCGTAGGCCAGCCCAAATAAAGGACAATGCCTGAATGTAACTAGCTCATTGCAGGCATTTCTCTGTCAGGTGTGGAATGTCCAAATATCGTGACTGCTATAATAAAAGTGAGTTAATAAGGCAATAAATGGCAATGATGAAGTCCCTGCTTGATTTCAGAAAAAACAATAAATCCGTATTTCTGTTTCACTTAGGATGGCTGAAGGGCCCCTTCACTGTTCCCTGCATCTGCTTCATCTCAGCTTTATTTGAGCAATACCTCATCACTCCACCCATGAGACGTCCCTGGTATCTGCAAGCTCTGCAGACCTCCTAAAGGCCTGCTGAGGCTGTACTGCCTCCCAGGGCATATTTATTCTGTACCATAACTTATAGTAAATGCCTGGAAACCAGCATTTAAAACAAAAATAAAAGCCAAAACACTCTAGGCAAAAGGGACCTTAGCTGTGAAAATGAAATTAATGTCAGCGAATCGATCAGAATCATCCAGGCTTGGTTCATTTGGAAGTGCCATAATCCCCTCCTCGCTCTGCATGCACACGTGCTTCATACAGCGGGGACTTTAAATACATGGAATTTATTTCCTGTGCCCATTCATCTGCCCAGTCACAGCTACATGAAAGGAGAGACAAGGCTAAGGGATGAGATGCTACTGGAGAGGTGGAGAAAGGAAGGGGGTCTCTCCAGGGAAATCGTCTGGATAGTTGCCGATTTACATGGAAGGTCTGAAACTGACACAAAGCACAGGGGGTTCTTCCTAAACAAACAGATGGGCTGGTCTTTCACTGTGGCCTTTATTCACAGTTTCCTTCTGAAGCCTTTCATATGAATGAGGTAGAAGGACACACTGTTAAAGTGGGTCAGGGAGAGGTGAAGAGTTGCAATCAGTTGTAAAGCCCAGCAGGATGTGATTCCTTTGAAGAGCATTGTGATAGTGATTTAGGTCCAGGAGTTGAACCCTGTTGTATTTTCAAAGCTGTGTGGTACTGTGCTCCTGAGGAACTTGAGAGAGAGAGAGAAATTCTGCAAAACATTCTTTTCTTTGAAGGCAGCAGAAAATCATTTCAGCCCTCGCTGTCGTAGGGAACACAGAACTCCGGTATTGACGTCTTTGTCTTGGCAAAAGGCTCAGTGCACTCGTAGGTTCTTTTACCTGCACACTGCAAGAGGCTTAATACCGAGTGGATCAGTTAATTATTCTATCACCCCCAAAATAGGTGTAACGTAGCTTTTACCTGCTAGGCAGAAGTCAGAGGTATAGTGAGACATTCAGAGACACTGCAGAGACGAGCACTCGGCTCGGAAGTCTGCGTTTCCAGGCCTCACTCTCACCCCCACCCAGGCCGCCGGCTTAAGTTTTACTGGGGTCCCAGAGGTGGCATCAAGGCCTCGAGGTCTGCTGTAAAAGCCAAACTCAGTCCCACTACCCGGGGCTGGACATGCTGCTGAGCCTGGAGAGCTGCAGCTGCTGCTGGGCCCTGTTTGTTTCTGCAGCCAAGGAGCTGTGAAAAGTTTGATTTCTTGTAGGGCATGCAGAGCCCTCAGCAAAACCAGGCTGTGGCCCAGAGTTGCAGCAGTGCCTGCTGTTAGAACAGCCCTGCGCTAGAGGATACTCCTTCCCCAGAACCCTGCTGATGTGAATGAGCTGCCTTTACTTAAGAATAAATATCATTAATGACCAGAATGTTGATTTTGTATGCAGTGATCATCCCCAAAGATTTTTCCCCGTCTCTAGAGAAATACTAATTAGTTGAATTTCATCACCTGAAAGTCAAGTTCATTTTCAGTTACTAGAAGGCTTCTTAGCTCTCTTCACCAATTCAACAAAGGACAGTCTGTGTAATTTATTTTATTTTTTCGTTTTGGTGCTTTTCATTTAATATTGAATTTTTGAAATAGGATTATGTTCTTTCGCTGCCAGAGTGTAGTCTGCTCTGGAGTGGAGAATGACAGTGTGTATGATACAGAATGATATAAGAAAATGGAATTGTAGAGGAAGAAGAAATTTTAACCAAAAATGCCACAACAATCGCTTCTCTTGGGGGAAATTGTACTGAGATCCCTTCTGACACTGCAGATTAGATGGGCTCAGAGGAAGGGTTATCAGAAATATATCAGAAGTATCTGAAGTTCCAAAGTAAGTATTCCACACCTCTGAAAATTGGACCATTTCTCTGCGAGCTGTCAGTGGTGACACAATCCCCCCATTAAACCGCATAGATCAGCCTCATTTATCTAGGAAGAGATAAGACCGCTGCTGTGTCAGGCAATTGGAAATCTGATCCTGAAACAACTACAGTATTTTGGTGATGCATCAACACCAGGGGACAGGCTCCTCGGTGTTACTGATGGGAGTACTGGTGGCAGTCAGTCTCCTGCATGGGGCTGTGAAGACCAGGTCTCTGCCTCAGAGAATGTGCAGTCTGGAGAGGTGGTGTGCAAACCAGAAGATGGAATGGAGGTTCACCTTGACTAGATTTCTTGCTTAGCTGTTTCATTTTAGTTTTGAAAGCATAGGAAAGGGTTTTTTTATTTTTTTACTTGCCTAAGGACAAGGCGAAAATGTGGCCAGCTTTCATTTTGTTTAAAGGGTCTTTGCTTTATTGAGAACTGTGTTACCACGCCCACCAGGGAGCTTTGAATGTGTCTATTTCAGTGCCTTTAATATGAGCCAGAACTTCCAAGACAGCACCAAAGGGAGAAATGAGGTCGCTGGAAAGCAATGGCTAGAAATTGTAAATAAGATTGCTTACAGGGCTTATGTGGTAGATGGGAGTGATAGTGATGTTTGAAGTTTACCATCTGTGCCCAAGAAAAGGAAAACATCCTGAGACACAGATGGCCAAGTACACTTTCATGCTGTTCTTTTCAGAGAGGAAAAAGAAGTAGTTTCTAAATGCAGTTCTCTTAACTTTCAGTTATGCCGTGCACTAAAGACATGCTTTTGTGTTTCTTTGATTTCACTCTGATCTTCTGATTATTTATTTGTCATCAGACACAAAAGCATATCCGTTGTCTGTTGAGATCCAGTTCAAACTTTCTAGACTTTCTACTGTTCTGGCTTAATAGAGCATGGAATAATACTGGCTGACACTAGTGGATTGAAAAAAAATAATGTTCAAAAGTAGGGATCATGTCTCTGTGTAGGCATAAAAATAAGATAAATGCAGAAACAGGCTTGGGAATGAGGCCCAAGCGTAAATGCCACCAAGCACCAAGGAACCAGAATACTTCAGACAGTGGGTAACTTATTGATTCTGGTCATAAATCTTCAGTGAGCTTTTTGAGGGTTGAGGCCTGCCACTGGGTGGAGTAGAGATACAAGTTGGGGAGCCTTGCTGACCTGTACAGCGATTTGTTTGGAAGTGAAGATGCCATTTGCCTCAAGACTCACTGGTACAGAGAGTGTGTTTGAACACCCTGGAACTACAGTCACTGATACAGTTAAGAAATCAGCATTTCCAGTTAGCCCTGTCAGTGCAAAGGCATTGGTACACTGCAGTCGTCTCATTCAGGTTTCTTATCACTTCTTTTCAGCACAGTGCAGAATGTCAAAGCAAACTTGATGTTGGTTTTTTTTAAGAAACTAAAGGGCCCACTGCAAAGTCCAGATTTTTGGTTTAGAGTTCTTCCTGCATCTTATTTGCAAGGCTGAGTTATAGCCCTCTAAATTACAAACAAAAGCACTGGCCAACTCTAGCTAACAGCTCTGATGGATGCTATTATATTTCTGTTGCTAGTTGGCACTCAACCCTCACTATCTCATCAGCATAAAGGGATGCTGTCAACTTGACAAATTGTGTCTTCCTTAGAGGGGGGAAAAAAAAGCCGTACCTACTATTGTTCCAAAGCAGCCTTTACAAGAACAGTGACTAGGAGAGAGTAAGGATGAAAGCAGGGTGCTATTTCACTGCCTCTGTGCTGTGTGTTTACTCTGCATATTTGACAGCCCTGCGTGGTGTGTCAGTGTTGCTAGTGTGCCTTAGCACTTCCCCTCCCAGACTGGCAAGATGATGTCTCCTGGGAGGAGGGGGTGCAGGAAGGTCAGCGAGGGGGGGAATGCTTTCATCCCAGGCCTTGTATTAGCAGCAGCAGCAGCGAAAGTGAGTGAGAACGCAACAAGAGAATTTGTACACACATTGCACAGGATGCCATTGTGCTTCGTGCACTGTTTTAAATTGGTTTCCAACACGCTTGGGAAAGAAGGAACTCTCCCTCTCCCCATCTTACTTCCTTCTCCAGACGCGATTTTTACTGTGTCCTCCTCACCACTATTTAAAGACAAATCTATCCCAAACTCGCATTGTCTGAGAGAGGCCAGTTTGGGAACATTCAAAGTTGTCAGCATCCCTTTAAATACACCATTGTTCTTTCCCTTTTAAGTGCCAAAGCTCTCCCCGGGGGACTATGCAGCTAACCTGGCACAAAGAAGGGAGAGTTCCTCCTCCTTTGTGTTTAAAATGACTGGCACAGCGCAGAGAATCGTCTGTTACTTCCATCTCTGCCAGCTTCCCCTAATATGTGCTCAGCTGCCTCAACCCGAACTATGGGAGCGGCTGGGAGACCTTTTGCTGAGCCGTGAATAATATCCCCCTTCTGGTTTGGTGCTGTTTGGACTCTGGCAGTCATTGATTTGCTCCCAGATTCTGAGGAGGACAGCCCAGGCTGCTGTGTCCTGCCGAGAAACTGAGGAGGGAAGAGAAACGGGAGACCGAGCTCGCCATCTCCTGGGGAAAAAGAATTTACGCTTTCAGGAATGTTTCTTTTGTTGTGGCATCCTTTCATTCTCACTCTCCTTTCATTCACGCGTGCCCAGCGTGTCGGCGACAGATGGTCAGGTGCTTTTCCGAGCCGAGCCGGGCCGAACTGGTCAAGGTCTAGCGGGGCAGAGCCGAGCCCAGCCGGGCCAGGCAGTCCCAGTTTAGCAGGCTGGAAATACTCAGCTAAGTGGTTAAGGTATGTCAAATTCTCTCAAAGACGGTGACATTTAGGCTTGAGCGTTTCAGCGAACTAGGAGGACTGTAAATCTCATTTTCTTGTTCTCTGCTGAGGTTTAGGCTGGTTATTTGGAAAAGGTTCTTTCCCCAGAGGGTGGCTGGGCACTGGAACAGGCTCCCCAGGGAAGTGGTCACAGCACCAGCCTGACAAGAGTTGAAGGGGTCTTTGGACAACGCTGTCAGGCACATGGTGGGATTGCTGGAGCTGTCCTGTGCAGGGTCAGAAGTTGGACTCCATGACCCTCGTGGGTCCCTTCCAACTTGGGATATTCCGTGATTCTTTCTTTCTTAAAGGCCAATGTTGCAGAAGGCTTAGGAAGCTTGTGAGCTTGCAGTGCCAGCTCTGACCTTGCCCTGGCCCCTCTTCTTCCTGTGATAGTAAAATACACCAGTGAATTGTGTCACAGGGTGGGTGCACTGTGTTGGTACTTTTGTTATATATTTCATACGTGCTTCAGCAGCAGCAATGTCAGTAGCAAGACTCATAGGCACTAAGAACTCCAGAAAAGAGCTTTATAAAGAATTGAGCAGCAACAGTCAGGTTCTTATGTGCTTTAAAGGGCAAGGACTGTTTGGCCACTGATCCTTACAGTGAGGCTTCTAAAGGATACCTACGATTTTTCAAGTGTAACTGAAACATTCTGGGGAGGTGGGATTCCTCAACTTCAAGTGCTGCCACTCTACAGCTTACTGAGATGAATCTTTTAAGGGTCTATAAAAAAGAGTGGTGAATGTATTAAACTGTTACTTTTGTAGGGGTTATTATGACTCAGAATAACGACAGTTATAAAGCAGCTGAGGAAAGTACACCACTAGGTATGTTGGTCCTAGTACCGAAAACTGAGATTAAGCTGGACTGTTGTGATTTTTAAGAGAGATGTTCATTGAACAAGAGACCTATCCCAGACCGGTTACCAAAAAAGCCTTTTTCAATCCTGATCTGGGCAGGTGGTCCCATCTCTATTGTCAAAGAAACTATATTATATCCAGTGAAAATTAGGTACCAAAAAAATAGAAACTAACATCTTTAACTTAGGTCAAAACAATTCTAAACCAGATTACTAGTAACAAAATAACTTGTTTGAAGTGAAATAGTAAGACCTCAGTTATAAAGAAAGCAAAAATTTTGTACAGATGGTAGCTTCGGAAGAGCTTGAATATATAAATTTCACATATTAAACTCAAAACTTAAATATAGATTTATTATTATACCTTTACCAAACCATCATGAGTCTTATAAAGTCTTCTACTGTTTTAAACCAGTGTTTAAAGATCAGTAATTGAAGTAGAAGCTGGGAATCTTAAAGGAAGCTAGGAATCGTTTTCTTTCTAAGCTTTTCTTGCTCTCAATCACGTCTACACAATTTTTAGTCTGAACACCCTAAAGTGCACATTTTCTTGCAATAAAAGGAAGCATTGTTTGTATTGTTTTGAACAACACAAAGTAGGCTTTAATGTTTTTAATGGTTTTTCAACACTTCAACAGTCAGATTCAACACAATGTCTGATTGTGAAATTACAATTTGAATTTCACTCGCATACTTGTGTTTTACAAATAAATTTATCCCGGTTTTGCTCACAGTAACTGAATTAGCACCATTATCAAGTGTACATGTAGAAAATGAATTTTCTGTTTCTCAAATACTGGAAGGAGGATGAAGCTTTTAAGCTCCACTTCACAATGAAGGCTTGTGGTTTCCTGGCAGGAGTTCAGTCAGGTGATTCACATACTATGACAGTTCATTCTTCAGTCATGTCCTTGGACAATCCTCCAGAAACAGTTGTGGTGATGACCCCGCTCAAGGGAGATGCAAACTGTTAAGTGAAGAATGGCCACTGAAATTCTGAAAGGCACAGAATATAGAGCTTACAAGGCTTAGCCATCAAAAGTGGAGAGGGATTTTACTGTTTCCTAAATAGGAGGGGAAAATGGAAAGGCAAGAAAGAAGTAAGCAAAAAAGGACAGTCTTGGCACAGTAACAAACTGGTAACAGAGATGAGTACATCATCTCTTAGGCTAACCCTACCAAACAGCAGCAATATGTAGAGGGCAGATGAAAATCTCACTCATTTTAAGAGAGCAATAATTTTATGAAAAAGATCACATATTGCCCGCAGTAGCAGGCAATTTATTATTTCTGTGTAGCAGTCTCCATAAAAAGGACTTTAATGTGAAGTTCTCCTGCTGCCTGGGTAATGACAGTCCTGCTCAGCCTCCCTTGTTTTATACACCTTTTTCTGAGCAGTCTCAGCTTTTCTGGCTAAGGAGATAAGAGCCAACAATAAAATACCTAACAATTTAGGCAAAGATTTGAAGGCAAGCTCTCACAGCATCCTAAATCTTGGGCTAGAAAACACCAGTGTCTTCTTGCAGAATGGCTTGAGACCTAGCCCTTGAGGGCACCAGATGTTTGGCATGTCTCTCATCCAGTGGGCACACTCCTTTTTATTAACACTCCACAAGCAACTCTGAGCTACCTGCAGAAAGCTCCACTCTGCCACCGGAAAAGCCTTTTCAGTTTCAAGTCTTTCTTTTCTTTACAGCAATTCTATAGTTGTATAATGGTTTTACAAAGAACAACTATCAGTTCACTGCATTAGACCCTACATTTTGACTGTAACTTTAGTATTTACCTCAAGGATTTCCTGTGTTTTGACTTCCTCAGCTCCTCTAACACTACAGTACTTCACCCTGCATTATTTACCTCCTCAGTGATTCTTACCTTCTAAAACACTACTGTATGAATTATTTGAGATTTTTTTTTAAGGCTAGGCTGCAAAGGCAACAAAACTTCCTCGAACTGAAATACTGTTAGATGTTTTTCGCAGCTTGAATCTTATAGAACATACTCTTAAATACCCACCTCCTCCATTCAGATTTCCCTGTTATACATTAAATGTACCAGTTTGCCTTGATACCATATTAAGCATTATAATCTTTGCTCAAAGCAGATATTGACAAGGCACTTGTCGCACAGTTGATCTTGATGCACGAGCTGCTTTTCACCATTATCTTTTAAAGGCACAGCCTTCATTTACACTTACACTCTAGCCTGCACTTTGGGGGGATGTATAAAATTAATTAACAAAGTTCTCGTAGTTTATGCACACTTCTGGAATGATTTCGTGTTTCCAAACACAACAAACAACGTTTTGTGTCTTGAAGGAGAGCCCAGTGTTGTAGGAAAGACTGGATTTTGCCATAAACACATTTGGATACAGACTTCTATGGAAGCGCATCAGAATGTGCATTTTGTTGATTTTCTGCACTCAACTCCTCCACACTCTCAATGCACATATATTTATAAACTTCTAGGTCAAGGTCATCAGCTCTAATATTGTACAGAGGTGGTGCCCATGGAAAAAGGTGCCCAGAAACTGTATTACAATGAAGAAAAGGAAGTTTTAAATGAATCAATTTAAATAGGAAACAAAAGATCTTTCTTCAGCAACAAACATGAACATCCATTAAACCAGCCTAGAAACTTGGCACCATCACAAAGAGGCTGAGGTAACCCAGGACAACATCTCTTCCAGACTGAAAAGGATTCACAAAATCAATTAGCAGTTCATTCTTTAATTAAATGAAGATTTACACAAACAACAGAACACTTTGGAGAAGTAGAGGCAAGTATTGCCACAGAGGGGTTTCCTACAGCACAGACAACAGCCTTCAATTCTTTATTCTTCCAGTCTGGTTTTTGTGCAGCAAAGGCAAAGCCCGGAGTCCAATAAACCCCAAACGTGAATTACCCGAACTCCTTTTTTCCTTTTCAAACAGAAGGAGGAAATTAGTTCCTGCTAAAGATGGTCAGAACAGTCATTTTGCAAATGGTGCTATGAAGCTGATCAGAAGGGAATGTGTTGTAGCATAATTGCCCTATTTCCAAGCATTATCCTGTAATAACAATCTGCAGCATGGCTATGCTTCATTGAGAGGGAGACAGTGCTGCATCCAGCAGGCACCTCAGTACATGTACATTCCAGAGAAGCACCCTCCTTTTCTAAGGTTGGAAGGCAGCCCATTACCCAGCTTGAGCCTTTTAGATTCTCATTTCAGGACAGAGATAGAACTGGCTTCGTTGGCTGCAGCTATTTGCTGTTTCCAGTTATGACCCTTGTGATTAAGCCAGGCTCTGAGCCCTCAAATCCTCTTCTGAAACGGTGAACAGCTTTTGTTCAACAAGATAATAGGAAAACACTTTTTGGCATCCAACCAAATGAATATTTGAGTGTTAGCTTTTCAAAAGCCATCTCATTAATTCAAGAGAGAAACCTCTTTAGTTTTGTTTTGCTGAAACAGATAACATGTTACACTAGGCTGCAACTTCTGACAGCTATAGGTAGAGAATACTTCCCTTCCTTGCTGCTGGAATCCATGCCCTTGAGCATTCATTTGTTTGCAACGGCAGAAAGTTGGTCCCGAATCCTTCCCAGACCTTCTAACATCGTGTCCAGGGTTTCTTTGCTCAGTTCCACGGTCAGTGCAGAAACAACAGGATTATTTCCACATAAGGCAGCATCTTCCTGAATCTTAAAACAGGAACGCAGATGTTAGTTGTATGAAAAATTCATTCATGTGTTTTTCCGGGGCCACTACGAAAGTCAGTGTTTAATACACAGATTAAACAAAATGGTTTGAATTTGGAATCCAGCTCCATCCTGAAGAACCACGGCACATTTTCTAAGCTGTGTGCCTCACTAGTGAAGTGCACTCCCATTGACAGAGTGCAACTGAGCATCTACTGCCACGAGTACTGGGAAATTTTGAAGATACTTGTGGCAGGAAGCCACATCTGTATCAAAAGCATCTCAGCAGATACCATATAGGATACTTAACCCCATCCCACACACAGAAATTAGATTTTAACTCCTCCTCTGAATCCAACTCATCTGATTTTTGTTGGGTGGGGGGGATCCAAAACTCTGCAGAACACAAGCAGAAAGTTAGGTATACTCCCCAAATGATAGATGTGCCAGTGAAGGAAGTTATTAGTAATCTAAAGTCATTTCCCAACTAACGAAGTCAGCTAAACATGCTGATGGAGTGCTTAGAATTAAAGGGCGATGACTTCACAATTTATCTTCTTTTTTTCTGCAGAAAACAATGGTGACTAGGAACAAACACGGTGACTTCTCACATCCTCATGCACAGAAAACTTCTGTGCAAGAGCTTTCATCAGAGACATCATTCCCAGGCTCTGTGGCATTTTAGGTATCATCTCTGAGGAAGTCTAATTGCCCACCAGGCAAGAGGCGAGCACCACACACCTGTCTGAACTGGTTTGCCCTGGCTTCATTATTTTGGTCCTTCACAGGCACTGCCATTACCTTTAACTGAAGCAGGCAGGTAGGGACTGCCATTCTTACGATGCTGTCTGAAGACGTCTTGATGTCCACCCTCCAGTCCATGTCCACCAGCCGAGGCAGGGAGACTGGAAGATTAAAAAATGGCTCTGTTAGCACATGATGATACCAGACCCTGGAACCTGTGACTACCACCATGCACGTGCCTCCCTACTTCTGGCCCTGGGAAGCGTACAAATTTAGTGCTACTACGTGGTTTGACATCACTTTACTCTGGAATAAGCCAGCCTCTGAAGGCCTCCTCATGACACTGGAAGGGTAAAAAGGGTTCTCCCATCATTACAAGCAATGATAGTTCAGTGTAAGAAGCAGAGGTAAATTCCCAAAGCAGCTGGGAGCAGGAGAGCAGTAAGATGTCTTCTCCCCATCTTCATCCCCTGCCTTGCTGCCTGCTGCACTCAACTAGTGTGTCATCATGAGTTGCTCTGGCCCCTGCATGCTTATTGCTCTGCTCTGCAACTGGTAACAAAGCTCACAGGAACGCTCCTAAAATCCAGCAGTATAAAACATGTTATTTCAAGTTCCCCAACCCGGGAACCAAAGCATCCTGCAGTACAGCAAACATACTGGCAAACTGCAATCTTCACATTCCTTAAAAATACTTCAAATATCACCCTAATTACATGCAGCCTAACAGAAACCATTTAACAGTCTGGTGTAATACTGACATCAATAGCCCAGAGCTGGAGACCTCTTGAGCCCTCCCAAGGGAAGAAGGACAGGTCTAACTTGGCTGCTAAGAAAAGAGCTGTCTCATTAGGCAATTGCAGTCTGTCTGGATTCTGCCCATCATAAGATGCTTAGTGTCCTCCAGGGCTTGACTGCCAGCCTTCCTACTGACTACAGACACTCAAGTTGCTTCCTCTCTGTGCTTTATTGCCTAACTGAATTTTTTTTTCTATTTGGGGAAAGGCTCTCTCTCCCTGCTCCTGCTGCTTCCTTGAGCAGAGCTCCAGGGGGCAGTGCACAACTGGCTGCCTTGCTCCTGCTTTTGGAACAAATTCCAGTTCACAGTCTGTTAGGGCCGGCACTTGGCAGCATTTGCAACAACACAAAATGCATCTGTTTAGCCTTGTATGTTCATTTGCAAAGATTGATTGCTGGTGGCTTGGGAGGGGCAGGAAACCATTCACTCTTTTATGTTAACACGGACCAATCTGCTGGAATGCCTGCCTTGGACCACTGCCCTGGTCCCTATGTAATGCATGTCAGATACTTCATGAATACAATACTAAGATAATCCACTATTTCCTAGCAGACAATCTCATTCCAACAGAGTTAAATATTCATCTAATGAGTACAAAGACACAAGGTTCTGAGCAGAGGTCCGGGGTGGTGCTCCAAGAGCCACACAGCCAGCCTTGCTTCAGGGCTGTGAAGACTTAGCCAGTGTGCTCCGCTGCTCCCATCTCCTCTAACACATGACAGCACTAAGGACACAGGAAAAGGCATTCTGTGCTTTGGTAAAACCAGAACACTGTTTGGTGTAAGCAAAGCATTGGCATTAGGCAGTAGCTTCTTACCTCTGCCTAGTCACATTCCATTAAAACTTTGAGGGACAGTGTATTTCCAGGTCTTACCATACTGTTTAGCTGTTGGACACTACCTCCTCTGCAGGCAAAGGAAAGGGTAAAGAGGATCCATGGAGACCTCGGGGTCCTCTGTTGTGTGTCAGCTCTCAGTGGCAAGCCTCAAAGTGCTACAGTTGTAAAGAAAACCTCTTGGGGAGAAAACCAAGTGCTCCAGCTGCAGGGACACCTAACTAGCCATGATACTGTTGTTAAAGTTGGCACTCCTTAATTACGTCTCTGTTTCGAAAGGCGAGGAAAAAGCAGTTACAAATATATGCAGTGTGCTTGCTGAAGCATGGAAACAAAAGAATGCACAGGATTGACAAGATATGCAGGGATGAGGTATTCCACAATATATACCTTTCCTTTACAGTGCAGTTATTGCACATAAACATCCCTTAAAGACCTGAATGGGGAAGTCAGAGTGCTTAAGTTTCAAAAGTTTTGCAAGTAATTACTATACACTGCACTCTGCAAGGCACCCACAGACTGAGCTTTGAATGGGACTGCTTGAGAACTAGAAACAATTTAGCACAGGAGCACGGATGTGAATACAAGTGTGTCAGCTTCTGTTAAGTTCTGCCATGCCACAGTCATACAGCTCCATCTAAGTCCAGCAGGGATAACCCTGTGCCATGCTGGGATGCACTATTCGAAACTCCAAGCTCAAATGACCTCAGGAAACACCAACTGCATCAAGATGTGAACTACTACTTACTCTTACTTGCTTGTGCTTCATTCCTCCAAGCAGAGCTGTGGAAAAGTGGAGAAAAACAGCATCATCAGCACTTTGAGGAAAAAAAAAAAAGAGGTAAGCACTTAGCATGGCTTATCCCTGACTGAAGGGTCACCAGCAGCAAGCAGGGGACAGAGACTGCCCATGCTACTTAGTGCCACAGAAAGGCTGGGACTGGTGGGTAATGGCAAGCAAACTGGTGACCAACTATGGGTTCTTCTGGAAGGACAGCTCATTTAAAGCACGTATCTTTCTCCCTGGTTTTATCAAAGCAGTGGGCTCCCAAGCATTGAGATGTACAAGCAGAACTGCCCTCCTCTGCCACTGCCTCACGTATGCTCTATCACAAACAGTGCCTCTGCACCTGAGCCACAGTGACAAGTGGATGGGCATCTAGATATTACCCAGATTTTCTAGGGCTGAAATCCAGCCCTCTAAGTTTTATCATCACCAGTAGCATTTTTCCACCACGTTGTTAAGATAAAATGGGCTTTGCATATTGGGAATGTGGCCCATGTCCATTTCAAAAGTCATGGGAAAAGTCTGTGTGCCCATGGCTGTGTTTTGTTGGCCAGTACACTCAGATGATATAATCTGTTCAACTCTGCTCATCCAACCTGTGTGATAGGCACACACAGAATTCACAGAAACGAGACTCTGCATGTCGCTAACTATCCACGTATCAAACCACATATGCAGGCTTTAACTCTCCAGCTGAAAGCAAATGGCAGGTGGGCAGTACTCACATATTCTCCAAGATTATCTTAGTCAAGAGGTTTTTCAGATTTTGGTGGAAGTTTTCTGGGAAGAGACAGAGGATGTCTTCTGCCCTGGTCAAGCCGCGGTACACCACGTGCCGGGTGAGGTTGTGCAAAGCAGACACGAGCTGTCAGGAGGGAAGAGGACAAGGGGCTCCGATGGGCTGAAAAGCATTACATACAGCATGGGACGGGCCTTCTCAGCCAGGAGACACAGCTTCTGCTGCGAGACCCACACCACCAGCGCCTCGGGCATCCAAGTGCGGCCCGACAGTCTTGGCAGGAAGGGGCTGAGCTCCTCAGTGCCCTCCGGCTCGCAGCCTCAGCCCCGGGCGAGGGTCGCT
Organism: Mohoua ochrocephala; assembly: GCA_013398855.1. Classification (NCBI taxonomy): domain Eukaryota; kingdom Metazoa; phylum Chordata; class Aves; order Passeriformes; family Acanthizidae; genus Mohoua; species Mohoua ochrocephala. The sequence continues at coordinate 155,466 of VZTA01002147.1, read as the reverse complement.
GTTACCGCGCACGGCCCGTTTCAGCAGCGGCCGCGGAGCCCCGCACCTTCCCGAGGGCCTGGGCCACCCCCCGCGCTGGCTCCCGCGCAGTCCCGCTCCCTCGCTCCC
>VZTA01002147.1:132416-155060 GCA_013398855.1 Mohoua ochrocephala | reverse complement strand
GGGGCGGGCGGGGCCGGGGCCGGGCCGGGGACAGCGACAGGGACAGGGACAGGGGCAGGGATAGCTCCTCGGCGTGTGGCACTGCCCCTGCCGAGCCGCTCGGGCTTTCTGTACTGTCAGAGCAAATCTCTGCCCTGGAATCTTGCTGTAAACGCGGTGCTTTCAGCCAGCGGGAACGGAAGGCAAAGGATTTATCGTGGCGCTACCGCAGCGATACGGACCGTTATCTTTGCAAGCTGCGTCTTTCACTTCATGAAGGATTTAAACAAGTCCTCTTTCTGAGAGAGAAAATCTTCTCTTTGTCTTGTGTGGTTCCCAGCACATGTGGCTCCAGGGCATCACTAATCTATGCTCTTTCCCCGTCACTGCCTCTGTCACAGCATCCCCATCCTCATTTCCGTCTCTGTTGGTTTGTAAGCAGAATATTGCACCGTGAGAAATGCAAACAAATAAACGCTTCTTCCACTGGGCTTCACAAGCTCGGCAGGGAATAGGGTTTACTCTTGCAGAGGAACAGATTCCATACTACACACTAGGATAGAACAGAAAATGAAGGGAAGGATGATGACGTCTTAATTTTTTGTTTCCAAAATGAAAGGTTTGCAGTTAGTGGGTTAATAGCATCCCAATGGAAAAAAAGCATGGGCTAGTGGTTAGAGGTCGGGATTTAAGAGCTAGGAAACCAGAATCATGTTCTCTTGACCCTGCTTCAGTCTTCAGATGAATCAAGGTAGGTCAGTTTTGTCTCGAGTGCCAGGAAGGTAATGGAACTCTCTGTATAACACATAACATCCTGCAGTAATAAGCGTGGGCATTTATTAACACCAGCAGTAAGCGTGGAGGTTATGGAAGGATAAACAGAATGAAGGCACTGTGAAAAAAGCAACACTGTGTTACAGTCTGAGCAAGTACGCCTAAAGGAAACATGGGGATTGTTCACAGGATATCACTTGTGTTTGCATCATTGATCTCTTATAATCTGCCCGCTTGTCTTGTTCCCAAACCAGTAAGACTAGTGTTTTCTACAGTGAGAGGTAAGCAGAATTTTCCTAATCAGTAAGACTTCTGAAATGCCACATCTAACTGTGGGAGAGGGACACCCGCATTTTTTCAGAGCCTTTCTAAAGCAATGACTTTACAAGACTTTAGTAAAATCAGATTGATCCATGCCTAGGGTATTGGGCAAAGTTCTGGCAGTGGGGGGGCTACAGGGGTGGCTTCTTTGACAAGTTGTTAGAAACTTCCCCATCTCCAACAGAGCCTGAACCAGCTGGCTCCAAGATGGACCTGCCACTGGCCAAGGCCAAGCCCATCAGTGATGGTGAGAGCACCTCTGGGATAGCAGGGCTAAGAAGAAAAAACAAAAGTTATTGCACAGAAGTAATTGCGGCCAGAGAAGAGAGGAGTGAGATTATGTGAGAGAAAAAGCCCTTCAGGCACCAGGGTCTCTGGAGAAAGACGAGAAAGAGGTGCTCCAGGTACTGGATCTGGGATTCCCCTGCAGCCCACGGTGCAGCCCATGATGAAGCAGCTGTGACCCTGCAGCCCATGGAGGACCACAGGGATGCAGAGATCCACCTGCAGCCTGTGGAGGACCCCACACTGGATACCTGAAGGAGGCTGTGAGCCTGTGGGCAGCCCATGCTGGAGTAGGCTTCTGGCAGAACCTGGGTACCCATGGAGAGAGAAGCCCACGCTGGAGCAGGCTTGCTGTCAGGACTCTAAGGACTGGATCCTGTGGAAGGGACTCATGCTGGAGCAATTCATGAAGAACTGCAGCCTGTGGGAAGGACTCACATTGGAGAAGTTTGTGGAGGAGTGTCTCCCATGGGAGGGACCCCGTACTGGAGCAGGGGAAGGAATCCTTCCCCTGAGGAGAAAACAGCATCAGAAACAACACCTGATGAACTGACCATAACCCCCATTCCCTGTACCACCCTGCACCACTGGTGGGGAGGAGGTAGCGAATCAGGAATAAAGTTAAGTCCAGGTAGCAGGGAGGGGTGGGGGAAAGGTGCTTTTAAGATTTGTTTTTTCATTATCCTGCTCTGATTTCGGCTGGTAAAAAATGCCGTTAATTTCTCTGAGTTAAGGGTGTTCTCCATGCCCACGATGGTAATGTGGTGAGTGATCTGTCCCTGTCCTTAACTCATGAGCCTTTTGTTACGTTTTCTCTCCCCTGTCCAGTTGAGCAGGGGGGTGATAGAGTGGCTTTGGTGGGCACCGGGCATCCAGCCAAGGTCAAACCACCACACCTGGGTTAAGGACTTAATTGTACAGAGTGACTTTGTCAGACAAGTAGGTGGAGAGATGCAAAGGGTGGAGAGAGTAGATAACTGTCGTTGCCAGCTCTCACGGGAGTGTGTGGCAAGAGAACATTTACCTGTGAGTCACATACTCAGAACAAAGATGCTGCCTGCCAGTAAGCACAGCTGGCATCCTACTGAATTCGTTCTCCAGTCCACCTCCTATTGTTGACATTTCCTCACTCTGGGAGCCTTATAATTATGAAGAAATAATGACAGGTTTGATTTAATATCAAAATTGAAATGCTGTTTGTTTAATGTCAAATTTGAAACAGCTGAAGCTGACAGAAATGCTTAGTAAAATGCTTTATCTGAGGGTGGTTTGATCTTTTCTTTCTTTTCTTTTCTTCTTCCCTCCCTTCCTTCCTCTCCTGCTTCCTTCCTTCCCTTCTTCCCTTCTTCTTTCCCTCCTTCCTTCCTCTGTCTTCAAGGTCAAGGCCTCCAAAATCAAATTATCAGGGTTGAAGTGTGAGACTGCATCCTGTAAGGAAGGCTGGCCCTGTGATCAGTGTGATTATCAGGAAGGTTTGAGAAACACCAGTTCAATTATCTGCTGTGCCAGAGGCACTTCTCTCTGAGTTTGAAAAAAGAAACCCACTTAGGGGAGTGAGATGGATTGGATCACCTCCAGATGTGTTTTCTCACAGCCCTTTTTTTTTTACCATGATTTCATGTCTGTGTCACCCCGGGGGACTTGGCTGTGAGTTCTGAGCCTGCAGATAAGTCACAGCACTGTGTGCAGGAATTGGGTTGGGTCTCATGAACCAAACTGTCCAGCCATTAAAAGTCTGAAAATTAAACTCTGCCTCTAGGCTGGCAAATTTGCCTGCACCCAGGCCTGGGTGACAGAGCTGGAGTACTGAGTGATGTGACTGTCTCCTGGTTGAGCCATCCTGGGGGATCTGCAAATGGTTCTCCCTGAAGTAGTGCAGGTATGTGTGTACAAAAAATGTGGGCACTGCAGGGAGCTGGATGAGCAAGGAGTCTCTAGACTATGAGATTCTTAAATACTCACTTTCTAAATTCATGTTCTCCTGGACATGGGGGGGGATATGTGTGCAGGAGTTTATAATATGTATGAGTCTATGCTGTCTGCTGTTCTTGTCTCCATGCCCAGAGATGTAAAAAACCCTTGAGAACTGGTGTTTTGTGTGGGGAGAGAGGATCAGGGATCCTGGCTGGAAATCACTTGAGTGAGAAAGGAGGGGAGGCAAGAAGGGATGACTTCCAGAGGTTAGGAGAGGGGTTTTCTGGTGGGAGTGGAGGATCTCCCGGGCCTTGCAGAAGGAGAATAGTTCTTCATTTGCTGTTTCACTCCAAATAACAGATTGTCCTAGTTTTCTGTGTCTATTGGTACTGGACAAGTCATAGCCAAGGGGAATTCCTTGTTGTCAGGTATATCCACAGCTCTCTGCTGGACTCTGAGGCATGTATGCATTTCCCTACCTGGAAGATATCAGGACGTAACTGGCCTGTGTGCCCTCGGCCTTTTCTGATGCAGACGGACTGGCAACCTTTTTTTTTTCTTTTTTTTTTTCTTTTTTTTAATGAGATGGAGGTATATGAGGCACTGAAAGAACTGTCTGCATTTCACATACAAAGTATTCTCTTCAACAGAAGTCAGCTATCATGACAGAATAAATCCCATGATATACTGCAAGGCAAAAATCCAGAGCTGGAAAGGCGAATGAAAGAATTTCAGTACATCAGTGTGCAATCCGCTCAGTGCTTTTATACATAGCTGTATAACTCCAGTCACAGATAAATACTTTGCAAAAATGTCATTTCTGTGATAGTCCATCAACTAAAGTGAAACCCAAAATCAATATATCTGAGACGGACTGTGTGTGTTGAGGAAAAGTCAGTCTTGCTCTTCCTAGTGTGTTCAAGGTAAAAAAATAGGCATTAAAAAGCCAGCAAATGACTTGACAAAACCCATTTGAACCAGATCAATTTATTTTTCTTTTTCTTCACCCCCTGTCCCCCCGCCCTTTTTTTTCCCCTTGAGAAATAAAAAAAGGAAACAATAAATTTAGCTTCCCTACAATTCTTGGCTGTAATCTTTTACACTCAGAGAAAGAACCAAACAGTTCTAGCTTACTTTGCCCATTCAGGGGTCCCTGGGAGAGAAATCCTTGGGATATTAAGGATTCAATGGGAAGAAGTATTAGTTTTTTCCCCACAGTGTAGCCTGTATTCACTGGAGCATCTGTTGCAGAGCAGTGGTCTCTTCCTTAGGAGCTTCCAGCTGCAAGGCAGGGCTCTGCTCTGAAACTGCTCCCAGCTGGGTGTGTGCAATTTTAGTAAGAAAGTTGCCTATACTTTTCCAAATTAGAAATGCAGGACTTAGCTCCTAAGGGAATGCAGTAGAGAGATGACATCAAGTGTGTGTTCCTGGACCTGGATGTAGACTGTGTGAGAGAGGAAAGCTCTGTACCCCAGCCAGTCTGTGGCTAAGCCCTGCAGAGCTTCACAGGACGGGATTTCCAAACAGTCACCTGTAATTAGTATTTTGACACATACTACTTTTTGCTGCAATTCAGACTAACTGATTGGTCAGTGTTATTGGGGAAAGTTTCTGAACTGATCACTGGACTTGACAGGTAACCCTTGCTTTAAGGACTTAGGCAAGTCTGTTAGGCTTTTTTCACCTTCCAATTTCCTACATTTATTTCTGTTGGTGAAACCCATTAATTCTGTGATAGTGAGAATAGGGCAGGAGCACTTGGGGTACACAATGGGCATGATTAGCAGTGCTGGCCTGGCTCTGCATGGCTGTGCACCCTGTTCATTGTCAGTCTGTTGTCTCTTGCAGTGGCCCAACAAAGTGCATGTAATGTAGAATCAACACCTTTCCTGTTTGCACTCGTGGCATTTGGCCCCATCTCCACTCACTAAGGACCTGTCATCCTGACAGGTTTTTATTATTAGGTTTCTTTAAGAAATGGGGCAAAACCATGTGGTTAACACTGGGGTTTGTACTCTTACTTGTCAGTGCAGTCACCTTTCAGATGACAGTATTCCTTCCTCCCTGGCCTCTCAGCTGAACCAGCTGAACTGCCTTTTCAGTTTGGATGGTTGATACTTGAGACTCTTCAAGTGGGACTGCAAATTAGAGGGTAAGACCACTGCTGACAGATGTGATCTGTAAGGCTCGTGCTAACAGATACTCTCTGTGTGCTATGGAAGTCTGTGGACAGTTGCCTGCATTACAGCTGGAAAGTGAGTGGCCTCACACTGCTGTAAATCTCTATTAAAACTGGAAAGTGAGCAGCCTAACGCTTGTAAAGAAGGCATTGCACATTAACAGCTCATCTAAGGTAATTTCTTTGCCCCCTGCTGCAAGACAATCCCTATGAAATTTGATAGGCAGCTCAGACCGTTCACGAGATTATGAATGTGTTCAAGCTGCAAAGTGTCATTGGGACAGAAAGAAGCCGAGTGTTTTCCAGCCGAGAGCATCAGGCCTAAGAATCGTACCAAGCTTTTACTATTGTCATTATTCAAGGTCTCGTTCAGATGTAACAACCATTCATTGATGTTCACAAAACTCCTGGGAGAAAAGTCCCTGTAAGAATCAATGGAACCGCATCTGCTTTTATAAAGCAACTTAAAGCATGCATCAAAACATTTTCCCTGAGGTATTTGCAGCCCCAGTGCCGTAACAGAGTTAGTTCTGACAAGACAGGAGGAGCAAGCCAGCGCGGACAAAAGCAAGACATTTAATATGTCTTATAGAAGCGAAAAAGGAAACGAGCCTTTCCTCCCCACTCTCCTTTCGAATGTCAGTGTCCCTCAGCATGACGTGGTCATGCTGAAGCTGAACAAGGAGGCAGAGGCCAGCGCCAGCATGGGCTCCCAGCTCTCCCTTTTGGCTGCTGGACGTGGCTACCACTCTGTGCAAGCAACTGTGCGAATAGGGAGGGGAAGGCAGCAAGGGAAAGCTCAAACATGCTGGAGCTCATTGGTAAACTGGGTCAAAACAGCTGCTAGAAAGGTCTCCTTTGAGACATTGTAAATGCATGGGATGCAAAACAGCAAGCCTCAAATGTGCCTGTTTCAGTGGCATGGCTTCTTTCTTCCAGCAGAGGAAGTTACCTTCAGTAGCAAGTAGTTGGTGAGGTCCATTACTGGGACCCACTGCTGGCAGGAGAGCAGTTTCTGCACATCTGTGGGGCCTCAGGCCATCTTGGTGACTTCTGGCAGTTTAGCCTTTGGAGTGAAACATCAGGGGCCAGCTCAGGAACTGCAGAGATGCTAAGTGCCAACACACCAGCTGTAGGCACATGCCATCGGTTTAATGTTCTGCACTCATTGCAAAGTCTCACTGTGCCCCTGCCCTTTGCAGTCAGCTGCAGGTACAACCCGGTGCTGCTGTGACACAGCCTAGAGACTCTGCCGAACCATTCTCAGTCTGTTAGGTTTTCTTGCTTCCCTTCCACTCTTCCACAGCCTAAAACCCCTTGAGCACTGCCCTCTGCACTGCCTGCCTTTAACCACTGGGTGCCAGGGGCCTCCCAGCAGGAAGCCTCTCAGGCACTGGCTCATTCTCCTGCGCCAGGAGAGCCACCGGCCTTGAACCCAGCTGTGCATGTGCTCAGTTTACATTTGTGGCGAGGGCAGGTGCGTGAAACAGCCAGGGGCAGATCAAGGCAGCCTCGGGCACTTCGGGACTTCAAGAAATTGCATTGTCTCTGCTCCTGCAGCTCAGGCTGCCTGCAGAGAGGGAGGTAAGGAGAGCTGTAAGGTTGTGACTGTGACCCAAAACTGCAACAAGAACCCCACCAGCTCATTTTGTATGAGAATAGCTCACAGAGAGAGAACAGTCACCATTAGTTTAAGTTACATCTCAGTAAGGCAAAAGGATTCATATCCCATTATCAAGGATATACTGGAGTCATTCAGGTCCCTTTTGTTGCGATTGCTGCCTTTTATTGGTTTGAAATGATACTTTCAGGGGGCTTATTTCTGCCTTACTAGCTATGATTGTCTTTTCATTCTGTGTTAACATGCTGGGTAGTTCAAAGAACGCCAGATTTAGGTGCTAAGAATTGCAATAAAATCATAAAGCCACAGTTTATTTCAACAATGCCTTGATCACACATATAATTGCAATAGAAAACAGTTTCAACAGCAGTTTTCAACAAAAAGCAGTTTCTTTCTCTATTTTGTGCGGCTTAAAACTCATAAAAGAGAGGGTATACCACAAACACTCAGAAAAGCCTCTAGTAATGCCCCAAAACAGAAGACCAGAATCGTAAAAACTAACAAACTGGAATATAAATGATTTCTCTTTCTCTAGAGAGATATAGCTAAAGCTCTAACTCTCCACAACCATATGCTTAAATTACCAAGCCATCATAAGGGTAAATGTCAAGATAAATGCTTTGAAAATGTCCTTCTCTGTATTATTAACATCACTATGGGCTTTTAAAATTAAAAGGCTCTTTAAAACGTAATTGACTTTTTCACTATTTATCTGCTGCTGCCGCTGTTCACTTCCACGCGTGTAAGTAGTAAATCCCCAGAGGGGTGTTTCATATCTATATAAATGTATATTAAATGCTTTGCCTCTGGCATTTTAGGAATAGCACAAATGCAGCTATGTTTGTGCATCTATAATTTCAGGGCATGAGCCAGCCTCTCAAAGAAGTTTCCAGTTGGCAGCTTATATTGTCTTCTCTGGAGTTTTGCAAAATATCCAGTATTAGTAGCAAGGGTGTGTGAGGCGACGTCAGAGCAGCAGGAATCATCTAATTACATGAAGACTTCCGACCATGTTTATGTGAAACATTATGCCACAAGTAAATTGAATCCAACTGGCTGTCTGCTGGGCTCTCACCAATGGGATAAGAATGGTATGCAAAATAGTACAAACTAATTACTTTCTTTTAAGGGAAGCTCTTCAAGCAGATTATGCAAAATACATCAAAACAGACTTCATCCCCAATGCCTATCATCTATTACATGGTAAATGCAGCACATGTAACAGAAATTAATACTTTCTCTAGAAAAAATACCTTTAACCATTTTGTGTGCATTCATTGTAACTCACAGTTCCCATTCTCAAAGGAGTGGTTCAGATGGAAACATAATGAGCTTTATTTGAAAGTAGCAGAGCCCTAAAATTTGCATTTATTTTGGTAACATTGGGACTATTTCAGTCAGAAGCAGGCTGGGATTTACAGTGAGCACTCTTGCAACATGGAGCACCGAACAGAGAGACACTCCAGCAGTGTTCCTCCATGGAACACACTGAGCAGGGTGAGTGTGCCTAGGTGACAGCTGGGCAGTGAACTCTGTCTGGGCAAGTGCAGCGTGAGGAAGGGGCATGACCTGGCCTCCTCAGTGAAGAACAGTGATGTAGGACCACAGTTAGAAAGACCAGGGCAGAAACACCACTGTTGGCTTACCCCGGGCCATCCAGGACCCTAGTAGCAGGCAGTAAAAAACCACAGAATCATAGAATGGTTTGAGTTGGAAGGTACCTTAAAGATCATCTTATTTCTGCCTTTCTCTGCCTTGGACAGGGACACCTTCCACTAGAGCAAGCTGCTCAGAGCCCCATCCAGCCTGGCCTTGAACACTGACAGGGATGGGACATCCAGAACATCTTTGGGCAAATTATTCCAATGCCTCACCACCCTCACAGTAAAGATCATCTAACCCCAGGCCCATGGCAGTGGAGTTGTTGAACTCAATGACCTTTAAGGTGCCTTCCAACACAAACCATTCTGTATCAGTCTATGTCATTCACAGCTGCAGGGGCCCTTACTCTGTCATGTGGACAGGCACGGAGGGGGAAGCACGAGAGAAGTGCTATTTGGAGGTGAAAACAAACAAAAAATTGCAGTTCTGCAGGCCACGCAGTCACGCTGTGCTGTGCCCAGTAGCTCTGTGTCTCCAAGGGATGCAGAGCAGCAGCTGTGACCCTGTGAGCACACGAGGTGCAAACCAAGCTGTGGTGTGGCGGGAGGGAGCTGTCAGTGGTGTGACTCTCACGCTCAGCGTGTGAGCTTTGGCAGGTCTGGTTTGTCAAAGATGGGAACTGTGTATGGGTTGCTTACCTCTGAAAGTAGAAAGTTCTGGTGTTTATATGCTGCGTATCCTGTTGGCTCTTATTAATTTAATGTATTTTTTTTTCTTAATTCAGAACATTTTATGGCTGTGGTGTTTTATGTCTATGGTGTTTTATAGCTTTTTCCTCTCAGTAAACTGCAGAATGGAGCTTGCAAAACCTCCAGCCTCTTAGGACATGCTGTATTTAATCCTGCCATCCCAAGATATGTAGTTTGATGAGTTAGCTGAATCTTTTGCTATGTTGAAAAGAGCACCTAAACATTGGTGTGCTTGTTGTTTTGTTTCCTCTTGACTGATAGATCCTGCAAACAATCCAGCTTCATTCCTTGTCCCCACAATGACAGCATTGTACAGTGCCACAGATCAGCATCAACTGATGTGTGATGCACGGTGCCTCATCGTACCAGAGACTGAATCAAAGGGCTACTGAAGAGTGCAACAGCTTTAAAAAAACGATGTAGCTGAACCTAGAATTTGTTTTGTTTTGATAGCTGTTGTTTAAACCAGGCTGCCCAGTATTTTTCTGTTAAAAACATCTTTCGACATGGCTATAAAATCACCTTAGTTGAAGGGCAAACCAAATGATCACGAGTCTAACATTAACCCTAGGAAGTAATTCCTTGGCTCACAGCTACTGATGTTGCCCTGTCACTGGGGTACTGGGTTGTTTTTACCCAGGCTGTGCATCCCCATTCTGACAGGTTGTATTGGCAGAAGAGCCACTGCCTGGGGAACCAGAGCTCAGGGGAGACAGCTGCAGGCATGGTTTTACTGGGTGAGTGTTCCTGTGACAACGACATGTTTGCTGAGGATTTGTGTCAGCTCAGGAAGAGAATCTGTGCATGCAACAGAGAGGCTGGGCAGTGGTGGCTGACTTTGTAATTTCAGTGTGTCCACGTGCAGTGCAAACCTGTGATTATGAAAGGCATGTAATATATAAAAATGTAAATACAGTGGTGTAAACCAGGCCTGAAAGGATTCTCCACTCTCACCTGTGATTTTTCATGCCAGTGCTACACAGGAGCATTGCTGCCTGAATCCTCCTGCTGCAGTATCTTGCCAGTGCAGAGTGATGTAACATTATGCAACTTCATTATGCAGTGACACAAATACCATGGAGCTGAAGCACGACTTTCAAGAAAAATTTCTTCCAGCAGTAAAAACAATGCTTAAATGAACACAAACACAGTGGTTTTGGTAATAAGGCAGCTCTGGGTCACCAACTGTTCTGAATCAGCGTGTCTCGAAATGAAGCACAATGAATTCTCATACCTTCAGATGCAAACTGTCAGGGTTTAGAGAAGTATAGATGCTTTACACCTCAGGAAATGTGCCTAAAAGTAGGACCTCATATACCAGTCTGGAAACAGCAGAACCATGTGCCAGCCTGTTGTGCCTTTTCTCTGCATTGTGGCTGTAGTGTGCAGTGAGGTGACAAAAGTGTGGGACAGAGCACAGCCATTGCAGCAGTTCTGCCAGCAATGCTTGTGATGTGGCCCCACTGGTGTTTTGGTTTGGATCAGGAGTGTATTTTTGATGCAAATCTCCTGAACATCTCTATTGCCTGTGTTTCATTTTGCATCAGGGGCTGATTTCGAGTGCAGGGGTTAGATTCTGTTGAAATTAAACTGAAAAATGTTCTCCAGAAGTGTACCCAACATGCTCAGACCTCATTAGGCATTTAATCCAGGGGATCCAAATGAATGTGATTTGAATTGAAAAAAAAAACCTGGAATATGCATAGTGTGCATGCCAGATCCTCAGCAGCAACTGTTTGTGTAGAGCACCTATTCTACAGATTCTTGGTCTGCTTACCATGCAGATGTAACTTGATCTGATTTTTAAAAGGAGTTGAGAGAACCTACTGAAAATTAGGCTCCTAATTTTTAATTTCATTTTCCCCATAAATGAAATCGACCATGTGAAATTTTTACTCCTTCACAGACTATGATCATTAGGGAATTAGTGCTTACATAATATCACTGAAAGTGATTTGTCATTTCTGTAAATGTGCTGGTAATGGTGAGGAACATATGCTAGTTTATTCTATAGTTTCTAAAATATTTCACAACTTACACAAGTGGTAAATGTTTCAATTGTTGCTGAAAATGGTCTCCTTTCAAGAGTGGAATGTTCCAGCTGAATCAGCATGCAAAATTACAATGGAGCTATAGGAAGATTGGAGGGAAAAGGGGAAATTGCATAAAGAATCCCATGTCCCAGGTAAAAATTGGTTGTATATTGCAACTCAAACTGGATTTTGACTAGCATTTGCCTCTGCTTTTATTATAAGATTCAATGTGATTCTTAAGTAGTCAGGATCCTCCCAGCTACTTTTCATTGGGAAACAGTCTGGAAATGCTCTAATTCCAAAAAGTGAGGCAGAAGTCCTGGAGAAAACATGTTTTCTACAGTAGAACATAAAGAGTACTCACAGTAGCCTCGAGAATTCTCCTGTCTGCCTTTCTAAAAGGAAAGGCATTTGAGAAACTGTTTAATGTAAGGACTTCGATTGATAAGTAAATGTTAAACAGTGTTTGGAGAAAGCTGGGTGTTAATTAGTTACAGCTGCATTTTCAACAGTTCATACTAGAACTTTTTCTTAAGCAGAAGCAAACAGGAAGCATAACTCTTTCAGTATCACCACTGATTCAGATTTGATTCAACTAGGAAAGAAAAATCTATAGTAACAAAAATTTTAAAACCCTATTTCCTTCCTGGAACAGGAAATGTAAAAATAGGAATAGTCTACTTCCAAACCCTGCTAAAAGAGGTGAAAATATCTCACTTATTTCCAAAAAAGAAGCACTTTACATTGTTTTTGAAAAAGCAAGTACAGTGACCTAACCAGCTTCAGATATGAATTTGCAGCATATTAAAAGAACTGACGGAAAACACAAAAGCACACAGAAATCCTAGCTGCCTTGGATTTCAGGACCACTATTACAAGCTCCAAACCAGTATCAATCAATTTAACCACTGTGAACTATGAACCACTGTTGATCCACAAAATGTAAGGGTCCAGACAATGGAATACTTGCTGATTTCTGACTGCTGGAAGTCAGAGAGCAGTATCAGTAGTCCACTTAAAATCCCAGTCAAAATGGCTGTGATTATAACATGTAATTTAATTTTTCTAAAATCACAACATTTTATTAATTAAATGTCAGGTGCTTTATTTATTGAGCAAATTGAAAAACACTAGTACTATGCTGAATGTTCCAGAGACTGCCACTGGTGTTTCCCTTTTTTTTCCCCCCCTCAAATACTATTCAGCTTGTTAATTACAAAATGTTGAGAAACAGTTTTCTTACCACCCAGTTTTGGGCTTGGATATTGATTCTCAGATAGAAACTTCCTGTCCCAATTCTCTCTTTGCCTCGGTCAGCTTAAAGCCATGGTTTGAAAAATGCATGCCTTAGTTTTTCATGTGTAGAAGAGAAGCTTCATGTTTAGGAGACTTGTTACTCCAAATACGTAAGCCTCAAATACTGCGCAGTTCCAACCCCAGTCATCTTGAAGTGGGAGCCTCAGAGTCTAAAAATCTCCTTCTGCTGGAGTCATGAGAATCACTGTGTTTGAACAACCATTCCCATTTCTCAAGATAAGGAGGCAGGAGAGGAGCTTTGATTTTTCTTAGGTCTGATGCATGGTCGGCTACTTCATTAAAGAAGCAGTCGTGTTTGGGGGCACTTGAACAGATGAACCTCTCTCAGAATGCTGAGGCCAACTCTCCTCCCGTCTCAGTGCAGGGAGGTTTCTTCCAGAATGCTTTCTTGGGAGCATCCAGCAGCCTGCACTCACCTCCTTCTGCAAATACAATTTACATGATTAGCTGGAACCGAGTCAACACCCCCAGACTAGGGCACAGGATACAGGAGGATTTTAGTATGAGTTGGGTTTCCTGGAGGGAAGTCCAGCTAAAGAGGAGTCTTGCATTCTCCCCAGTCTATTGTTCAGTCTGACTTGGACCCTGGCCTTTTCTGTTTATTTGCTCAGACAGCCCATCTCCCTGCATACCAATCCGTGTGTGTACAGTAAACACTGGAAGCTCGTTGTAGGGGTAATAACGCACTGCAGCTATAAGAATCCAAATCTTCCTGGGTCAGCTGCTGACCTTGGTTCCTTCTGCCCTCTTGTCCCTGCTGGCAGGCTCGTGCGAGGAGGTAGGGGCAGGCAGTCTGTATCCTGTGCATATCCTGAGCACTGCTGCTTACTGCAACTTTCAGCAGATGAGAAAAATACCTCTATGTCAGCAAAGTGTCTTTTTCAAGGCTAATGGAGGTGACGGAAATTTTGTTGCTTAGACTTATATATTTATATTTAATTGCTTAATTTTGTGACCACTGTGTGTAGAGAAGGGGACAATACGGAATCACATTAGGGCTGGTTAGAATTGACTTCATTGACTTTGCAGTTCAGGCTGTGGCTGTGTATTTGGCAGCAACTAAACTCATGTTAACACTGTTCTTTCTCTTTGCCTCCTATCAGGAACACATGCCATGGAGTTTTCTCCAGCAAGACGTGTCCTTCACAGACTTTGGAAAAAACACAGACGTGAAAATAAATTCAAAGGTACCTGCAATTGTAGAGGAAAAGTGATTGAACTGCAGGGAGCACCTCGTGCTAGCTTCAACTTAGCTAACACAGGTTAAAATAGTGGTGGAGACGACTGAGAGAAGTCATCTTTCCATATGCTTTTCCTGTTCCTATGGTCCACCTAAGGCATCTCTGTTTGGCTACTGTTGGGGACAGAAATCTGAGCTAAAGGGACCCATTCTGTCTCTCACTATGTTACATCGCCTGGTAACCAAATGCAAGCTGGCTGGGATCCCCGCTAGGCTACCTGAGCCAGATTTATGCAATCAGACACATTTCCTATTTCCAGTTGCTTGTAACAATTGGATAATTGGACTCAGCAAGCCTCTCTTAGTGGTAGAACTACTAATTTTTAAACAGGCTGGTACTTCATGGTGATAGTGGATCTGCCAGACAACATGTAGGTGCCCTTGCTTTTGCACCTCACTTCCAAAATCCCCTGCCTAGTCCTGAACATCACCTCTCCTGCCCTGAGCAACCCTCTGTGCTGGGTGCAGCCTAATGCAGAATCCCTTAATGAAGCACATTCCCAGGCTGCAGGAGAACACCACAGTCTGTCACTGCCACTCTTTGTACCTTGCTGGGCAGAGCTCCTGGCCCAGGATGTGACACAGTGCCAGCCAGGCATCGTTTCACTGAGCTGTCACCAGAGCTGTTTGTCTCCACAGCGCAGGACTGTGCCTTTCCTTGGCCATGACCTAGCAGATGCACTTTCTGCTGTAAGGGAAAGATGGGGGAGAGGCTGCCTGCTCAGAGCATGGTGTGCATGGAGCCAGTGAATAATAATCCAGAGTAAATGACTGTTTCCTTGGAATGGTTTTGCCATTTTGATTTTGTATGTTTCAGCAAGGTGAGAAAATAGTGGGGAAGGAAGGGAAGGGGGAGGGAGAGAGGAAGTGAAGGAGAAGAGGCAAGCTGGTTAATTTGCTGAATTTTATTGGTTGTAAAGCCCAAATGTTGTCCCTGTGTCTGTTCTAGTGAGTTGGCACGACATACACACACAAAATCTCGTATTTCCTTTAAATGGCTGAAATTCCAGTCTGGCCTGGCAGAAGGGTAAATTCCACAAAAAGAGCAGTCTCCATGGAGACTTTTTGAAAATAAATCAAAAACCTGAGAGACTGATAAAAATTCTGAGAACTGGCGATGTGTCAAACTGATTTACCCAGCTTCATATTGGCACAGTTGGGATATGACTGCCCCCCAAAAAATGCAGAGCCACAGACACAGATTCCACAGCTGGTGTTCAAAAACCTGTGTTAGCTCACTGGAGAAGTGTGTCTGTACACACAGCCATGTGGCCACCACAAAGTGATGCTCATAAGCCATATGAACATGTGCATATGGGATTCTCAAATTAAATGCATTTATTCTGGCAATCACAAGCTGAATTCCACAGGTGCACAGACCCTTCTGGCTTGCAGAGACTCATCCTATGCAGAAGGTCGATCTACGGTCTGCATCCTCCTTTATGCAGAGCTTTTAGCATCTTGTATCCTTCCTCGTGCTTTATGGTGCGTTCTGGTACAAAGGCTCTATGTGCTAACAATAGATAATTTGGGATCAGAGGCATCTGATAACGTGGAGGAATGCTATGAAGCTGTCCTTCACTTTACCATCCACATACCTCCCACAAGCCATGCACATTACAGGTATTTGCATCTTGCTCTGTATATTGAAATGCAGACGACATTTCAAATGCCTCTACTTTCCCACCAAGGATTCTCAGCCTCCCTAGTTTAATCCTACACTATAGCCTCACTGTGTCCATCACTTCCATGCCAGAAATCACTGACACTCCCCTGTGAGACAAGAGTTTGGTCAAGAGAGAGGCATGTAGTTACTGAGTTGTACCTCACTAATTCTGCCAGGCCCTTTCTCTGTGCAGATAAACTCAGAATGGCCAAGGGTTTCCTTCTCCCCCCGACAGCCTCCAGCCTTCTTCCCCACAGCACAGCCCCATTCCTGGACAGACAAAATGAGATCCTTTAGCCAGTAAAGGCATCTTCCAGTGTGGTCAGCACTGCTACGTCTGGAAGAAACGACCTGGCAATTACAGTGGAAGCCAAGAGCAGATGAGTAAATAAGCACCAAGCTGTAAACATGTACATTCTGACTATGGCACCTGGCTGCATTCTCTCGTTCCTCCATTCATCGAGAAAGGCAGGGTCACCCAGGGAGGTGAGAAAAAGTTGTGTAGCAACTGTGCCAAATCAGCAACATAAGCCACAAAGCAACAAGTAAGAATCCTGCTCCCAGAGGAAAAGGCACGTCTGCCCATCATCCCACCAACTGTGGGATGGCTGAGAGGGTTCAAGTCTCCCCCACATTCTTTCTGAATATAAATATAGGCAGAACTACTCTGATCCCTTTTGGTACAGCACATAATTTCCTCATGGCCCCTGACTAAACTGATTCTGGTGCCAGTCAGCTCAGGAGGTGAACGTGTCCTTCTGCTATGTGCACACAGATTTGTTTTCAGCTGGCTCTGAGAGCTACATCAAAGTGACGGTGTCAAATGCATTTAGGTGTTTTAAGGAGGAAAGCTTGGTTTTTTCTCACTAAGAGAAGTCTACCCCCAGTAGTGACTTTCACTGTGTTGGAGTGCCTCTGTCCTGCAGAGCATAGCATGGTCTGCAAATGAGGTGTAGAAAGTGAAAAAAGACAGACTGAAAACCAAGAGATGAATCACACCAAGCCAAGGATGAGTAAAGGAAGACACCTTAGAAACCTCCAGTAATAAGAACAGCGTGATTTGGCATCCATTCACCAGTGTTCACTCGTTACACCTTAAGAACGATGTCAGCTTTCAAAGACAATATAACCCAAAGCTGGTGCCAGCAGAGAGCTGATAAATGAAATATCAGAGCTCTCTGCAGCTGGTAACTGAGCCGCTGGCCACCTCGCCAAAATTACCCAAAGTATCCCCTGTGGTGAGCTCTTTGCTGGCACAGCCTACAGATCCTAAATGGCCACGGAGCTGGCTCACAGCAAGGCAGCACACGTGGCAGAGAAGCTTGCAGTGTTACCTCCAGGCCTGTGCTTACACTGAGAGCACGCGGTGAGGTTGTCCTGGACTCATAGCCTGGTGTCACTGTGGGACTCGCACAACACTGGGTCCAGTTGTCTTTTTCAGATGCCACCACCAGCACAAACTCAGGTCAAGCTCCCTGTGAGCAGCGAAGGGCAGTGCCATTTTTGTAACTCAGCTCATCTTCCTGGTCCAATTTGCTGTGCAGTCACAGAGATATTGGCGGCACAAGGGAGGGGCAGTGCTGGGCAGAGCTAACAGCCCATGCCAGGGTGGGATGGCTTTTTTCAGTGGCAATCACAGCTGACTTTGGTGAAACTAAGATATGAGAAGCTGCAGTAACACGAAGACAGGTTGGGAACTGTGGTGATAAGTAGAGAAGGACAGGCCAAGAGAGGGATGGAAAGTAAAAGGTATTGCTTTCAACGTGAGAGGTGAGTGCAATGACATTTGTAGCACTGTTCTGCATAAATATTAGTGAAGATTATATTTTTGAAAGCTGGAGGAAAAGATATCACAGTCATTTTGATACGAAGGGACTAAAGTCAGGCTGAGATATATTGCTCTGTGGGTAAGGAAGGACAGTATTTGAAACAAGACACCCAGAAAACATCTGGAAAATTTAGACATTGCCTGAAAATGAGAGCCTAGAGAAAGAATAGTCTGACTTAAAAACAATGCCCAAATGAATGTGTGTGTGTGTGTGTTAATAGTTGGTATAGTAAGCTCAAAAAGGTAGAGAAGGGACTGAAGTAAAGAATACAACCATGCACTGGTAATTTAATTGGTCTGTGTGTGTGAAATTACCTGAAGTCAAGATGAAGAAGAATACAAGTGACCAAAAGAAAAAAGCCCTCCCAGAAGAAGCCAAAGGATGATACAATGATGAAGCAATTAAGGAGGAAAATGAAACCATAAGATGGAAAATGACAGGCAAAAGGACAGCCGTGTGTTTCAAAGATTGCTGACATGCCAGAGATGATGGGAACTGCTCTGAGGATTCACTGAAACATGGTAGTGAGAAAGTGTGACACACCATTCTGATGCCTGAGGTATAGAAACCACACTGGAGAGGGTTTAGGTGGATGTATAAGAGTCCAAGTAATGAATTTAAAGATTCAGTTTACTGACCTTGGGGATGAAAGACAAGAGGGAGAGGGAGCAGATGGAGATGCTGGAGAGACAAATGAAGTCAGGAGCGGGATGGGAAGACTTAAAGCCGGAGGATGGAACGAATGGTTTGTTACGCTTGCTTGTGACCCTTGGAAATTTATATTATGGTTTCTAGCGGGGGTCAGTGTAAGGAATACTGGTTGCCACTGCCTTTGCCTGGCTCTGATTTGTGGTGTGACTGTAAAGTATCACACACAAACATACATCAGTTGTTTTATTTGTTTCGATAGATCTCTGCCCGTGGGCTATTTTGTTTGTCTTCTCCTTGAGGTTTGCCACTGGCGTGACAAACAGTGCTCTACAGAGGAGGAAGCTTCAGTAACACAGAAATTAAAGATGGAAAATTCCTCTGTAAAAGATCAACTAGCCCACTGTGCTTGGTAGGCCAAGGGATAAACACTGTGCTGTGCTTATTTAAAATACCGCAAGAAGTCTCGCACAGCAACTGCTCCACCAGGTAGTGGATCTTACAGCCAAGCCATTGTGACAGTACTCATCCTCATCTTTTTGCCTTGTTCCATCCTGGTTTCTCCCTCCTCACGATAACAGTGCTCTCACTTCTGTAAACCAGAACAGTTGTTCTCCCACAACTGCATCTATTTTTTTGTAGCGTTGTGTCCTGCACACCGTGCACAGCTGTATTTAGTTCTTTCAACTCACATGACAGGGTCTCTAAATCAATCCTCATCACTTCTGCTTTTTTAAAAAAATAATTCATTTATGTTTGCAGATGTCTTTTTGATGAGAAGATAGTCAGGACTGAATGCAGTATTCCAAAGAGATTCCGCTACACTACCAGTAACAGAGGCTTTTGTTACAGTTTCTGTTTATGAACTCTACTATCCCATTGTTTTCCTGTTTCTGTTTTTTTTTCCCCTCTCATCATCTCAAATTATGGGCCTGTCTAATTTACTGTCTGCTCTCCTGCTATTTTAGGTCTCTCTCGGCGTTACAGCTTCTGAGGCTTCGTCTTCCCAATGAATAGCTGTGATTTGAATTATTTTTTGACAGATGTAGTAGTATAGCTGCATGTTTCCCTGTGGAACTACATTTTGTTTCCCGAATATAATTTGTGCCAGAGCTTTGACTTGTAAAATTAATAGAATAGCGCACCCTCAACCCCACAGTTTGGAGGTGTTTCCTTCCCTTCCCCTTCCATCCCCAAGCTTGAAACCATTAAAATGAACATTAAATAGCAACTAAAGAAAAAAATCATTTTTTTATTCTCTTTGAAAGAGTTGTTTAAACTTCATGGCATCACTGATACGTGAAATTTTCTAACTACAATCCCAAGAGAAAGATGTATTGCATTTTTAAATAATTTCCAGTGTCACTGAGGATTATCAGACATGTCATCCCTGTCTGAGATGTGATAGGAAGTTTGCTGCTCCCAGCTTATCTCCATTCATCTGCCTGATATTCCTTGCTGGAATCTGAAAGGAAATTTCAAATGTAGCTATTGCCTAATCCTTTGTTGTCAAAATCATCCACTTTAATTGAAGTCAATTTTTTTTTTTGCTGGTCCCTCGTCCCTGCCACACATTGGACAGATGCAGTAAATACCTGCTGCTATCCTTGCAGATGGAAAGGGCAAGAGATGCTTGTGAATAGGATTAGAATAAAATGTAGGTTGGTGACTTCTTAGCCTGTTTCAGCTGCAACCCTCATCTGTTTGAAAATTAGTGCCAGAATTAGGAATGCATTTCAGAAATGATGACCCTCCTCACCGCCCTCTTCATAGACTACGCTGCGGGTCTTTTCCCAGGACTCATTTCTGGAAAGCACGTGATGCTGAAGACCTCTTGGATCACACAGCCAAAGCGAAGGTGATGCACTGTGGGTTCATCCCATCATCAAGTGCATTATAAGCAAACCAATAAAAGGTCACATCTGTTAGTCACAACTCTTGTGGTTAGGCTCTTACTGAACAGCAGGCTGTGTGAGAGCAGGACGTATGTGTGCTCAGGCTCGCTATAGAGCGTGCTGCAGAGAGGATGTGTGGTGTTAAGGCAGAGTGGCAAAAACAAAATTAAGGCTGTAGCTATTTTTTCACAAATCCATTCATTACAGAAATGTCTGTAGCAACATTGTTGATGTTGTCAGTTTGCCTGCGTTTCAGTTCTCGGAGACAATGCTGTAGGACAAGGTCATGGCAGAGCCCATTCCTCTCACAGAAAGCACACGGCATTTGCACCACACATTGTCTTTGGTGCAGTGAGCTATCACTTGTCTGTGTAAGGCAAGGAGCTTGCTTTGAAAACCGTATTCTTCCCTTCTTGCTCAAACCACAGCTAAACGGGGAAAAGGAGCAATTAAAGGTAATTTTTCTCATCTGTCAACCTGAACATAAGTCTTTTCTCTTCAGATCCCTTTCACTGCTACCTTATTCCACTTGGGCAAGCTGTAGGGCAGGATTTACCTTATCTAACTTTGAAAGCTAGGTGTGTTTTGCATAGACTCAGATAGCTAAAGTTAGGTAAAATGAATCCCACCTAAGTCTTTTATCTCTTTCTGCTGGGCTAATATTTCTAGTTGTCTTTCTGGTCTGCCCTCGCCATATATTAGTCTTCCCAGTACCTGTGCTCCTGCATAACATAACTGGGGGCCCTCGCTCTCAGTGACAAAGACTATTTTCTTTCCACAGAATCCTCACTTCTTCCTAAGGAGGAAATCAAAGAGGACCTCCCCCTTCCTTCTGGTACGGTGGCAGGAGTCTTTTCAGCTCTTTCCTTCCTCTTCTCCCACAAGTGGGAGTCCAGCCATCAGGATGGTCACAGTAAGTCTGTGTTGTGGCAGTGATGTCCCTCGGTGGTAGTCCTGAAGCTGGAACCACATGGGTATGGCAACCAGCTTTTCCTTCATAAACCTTATGCAGGAATTTGTCCCACACCTGGAATGTATTGTCAAATTTGGATCCATTACCATGAGAGTTAAAATTTGGGGAAAGATGCCAGCTTGTGGGATGGCGTTTTGGGTTTTTTTATAAAACCTGGGAATTTCTCTCAGATGGAGCATGCCACCTAAACAAGTATGTCAGGTGATCATTCTCTTCACCTGCAAATTCTTTAGGATCTTTGCTGGCCCGTGGAGAACAGTTCAAGTACAATAGATCACATCCTTGCTTTGCACTCGATCTACCCACAGTGATGGTCACTTCCCAGCTCTACCATGAGTCACAGATGGAGATCAGCCCTCAAACTCCACTTCAGCAATGCTGTCTCTGAAAAATAAGTAACTGTTGGCTTGAAAAGCAGGTGCAGAATGAATGACAAGATGCACTTTTAATTATTAGTAGATTAACAGATTTTATATGCTGGATAGGTATCAACTCTCATCATATGACACAAGAGTCTGGGACACAAAATATGTTTTTGTATGTGTTCATACGGCTTGAAGCAAAGTCTTGTCTGCAAGCCCCAGGGAGTGATTTCATGTTGATAAGAGCAAACCCTAACTAGTTGTAGCAATGGGCAGCAGGTAAGGTTCACACTACCTCAGTGAGTCTTTGTTTTAAGCATCTGGAGATAGAAGAAAAGGGACATGAGAATACCTCTCCTACAAACACATGGCAACCGTTCTTGTCTAAGTTTACTATGGATATCTACACAACTTAAAAAGTGTTAAAGGATCCCAGCATGAACTAATGGATTAACATACTGATTTCAGAGTAGTATCAGCTTTTCTCATTCGGAGACCAGATACAACTCAGTTCTAAACTTATGATTTGAATTCTCTTAACAAGGAGTGCATCAAGTTACCAAGCTTCACCAGTATGGTGCATAATTCACAAAAGGCTCTTAAACAGTTCGAGAAAATGACACTATTTTACCAATTTGGTCTGTCTCCTTTAAGCACTTAAAAATCTCGAGTGTTTTCAATTAATGAGTAGCTCTCCAAAAGTCAGCGTAACTGTTTGACTTACATGTTCCATGCGATTGCTCCCTGATTGCAACTAATTGCGGCTTTTAATCTCTTTAAGGACCCCGAATTACGAGTGTTTCTTTTCAGCAGTTTCCTGTCTGATACCTGCTGTAGGCTGCGATAGCAGAACAGAGCAAACTGCACGGCGCTGCGGCTGCCAGAGGAACCTTGAACCATGAGATCAAAATAAAATAAGCCCTATCTTTAAACGGCACATCCCTTCCCCCGTGCTGCACGACCCGTTTCTTTGGCTGGGTGCGCCCCGAGCCGGGCCCGCGAGAAGCCGGCGGAGGTCCAGCATCTCCCGGCCGAGCCGCCGAGACCCGGGGCCAGGAGCGCCCCGCGGGACCCGGGCCGGCCGCCCTTCCCCGGCAAGGGCCTCCCGAGCTCCTCCATCCTTTCCATTCCCTTTCTTTCGCTGAAGGTCAGAAGAATTTAAACTTCCTGGCTCCGACGGGACGGGAGGGGTACCCCCAGGCGGAGCGGGGTGGGAGCCGGGGGAGGCTGGTGCGACTGCCCCCGCTCCGCCCGGCC
>VZTA01002147.1:58606-132046 GCA_013398855.1 Mohoua ochrocephala | reverse complement strand
GGGTAAGTTCTCCATTTAAAAATATTAAAAATAGACCCTCCGGCTCCATAGCGCTGCCGAGTGAGTCATTTCCAAACCAAATGTCTCAGTCTAACCCTTCCCCCCAGGAGACGCAATAATTCTGAAACCAAGGGTGGAGGGAAAGAGATTCTTCTCCCGTCTTTCTCTAAATAAATTGAATTAGCACGTAGAGGAGACAAAAGCCGTAAGAGTAGCTGGCCACCTGTTTAAAAAAGTGAAGCGTAGCTCCATCCCTTTCTCTCTTCCCTTGTACCTCTCCCATGCTGATGCCGCCCATCTTTCCCCAACGTGCGCTCGGAACCTCTCTGCCCTAGGAATATTTACAGTGCTTTCCAGTTTCGTGGGCATAATCTACTTTCCAGTTCCTTCCACTGCCAAACACATTCACTGCCACCGTCTTCTCCATGGGACATCAGCCACAGCCGCACGTCATTCCAGCAGTGACCCCCGTCAATGCAGCTCCTGGCTGTCTATGCTGAAAAGAATAGTCCAAAGCACAGCTATTTTTTTCCGCCTTTTCCAGTCATATGATGATTTGTTCATGTAAGTGAGCTGTCTTGACTAGAGGGATATTTTGTTTGTCAAAAGCAAGTGCTGAGCGTATTTATAGGCAATGCTGCAATTTCGTGGTGTGAAAGAGCTCGGTTACGCAGAACTCGTCGGTACCTGGATCAGCATGCAAGACCTGTTTACATCTCGGGTATAGTGCTGTATGTGCGTGCATATTTAATGTATATACCCATAGATCATATTTCATGGTGAGGCAGTGTGCACAAAACACAGGAGCTGACAGGCAGGTTTATTTTTTTTTTCCTTAGACAGATGCCACAATCCAGCTGTGCACTAGCCCCTAACAGTATAGCTCTAGATTAGAGGAGACAAGACACTGTGATCTACTAATGAACTGACTTTCCTGAAAACCCCCTAGCTGCAAGTAAAATCTTATCCTCTTACCTCCGTGAAGAACTTTGTTAGCATTTTGACAGCAAAGAATGACCTATAGTTGAAAATCTGTGCAGTAAATTATGCCAGCTGTTTTACAGCCATGACAAGGATCTTAGGTTTGAGAGCATGATGCGTGGTAGCAACCCAAAACTTAATGGCATGTCTGTGTAGGTAAGTGGAGAATTGAGATGTAAAAGCACTTGCATTCTTTTTTTGCTGCTTAGATTCATCTTCTCCTATTAAAGCTAATTATACTTTTTACAGCCAAGAGAGACCATTGTGATTGATCAACCTGTCACATAGAGTGAAGAGTGCTGAGAGATTTCTGCAGAAGGCATGCCACTTTTCTTTTAGCTGTAACATAGAAAAGATTAATGAACTTAGGGGTGCTACTGAACTAAAAAAAGAAAATATTATTCTCTTGTGTTCCAAAAGACAAGAAAAAGTAGACTTCAGGTCTCAAGTAAATGCAAATTTCACAGTAATCTAGGACAAGGTATGCTCTTGATGCACAGTTCATAGACAATGAATTGCATTCTTGCTAAGATACAACATCTGAGGGAGCAAAGTTCTTGGGCTTGGGTCAAAAAACACCTGCATTTTGATGAAGCTAGGAAGAAACTTTTCCAGAGGTGGACTATTCTTGGTTGTGTATGATGGGGGTGTCCTGGATCTCTGGCTGAAGTAGCTGTAAGGTCAGGTATGGAGTGTTGCACTGGGTTCTGCATGGATGGCACTGGCAAGCTGGCCAGTGACGAGGGTGGGCAGGGAAGTAAAGTGCACTCAAGCCCTTATGGGAGTCTTTTTTGATATAGTCAGCTTAATAGTAATATTTCCTTTTGGCAGTTTTACAGCACAGTTAAGGTGACAGTTTCACGTTTGTCTTCCGCCCTCAAGATAAAATTCTTTGTAATTATTTTTATGCAGTGGGTTTATGGGTTGTCTGATATCACCTGAAACTCTGACAAGATTTTCAACGTTCGCTTTCAAAGTTCAGCTGGAACACGGGTAGTGTTTACTGAGTCCTTACTCCCTTCTGGAAGAATTCCAATTCCTTAAATTTCCAGCAACCAAGGACAGAATAGGTGAGATATTTGACCTTTTCTTTGATGTAGCTTCAATTCTTGTGGAAAGAGTGGAGGAATGGGACTTGCATGTCTCAGCAAGGATTTAAAAGTAGCAGACACATAAGTACTAGAATTTTGTCCTTTTTGTAACTCATATTCAGTGAGTTCAGTTTTCATGTGACTTTTTTAGGCGCCTGTAGTATTTGTGGATTTTTTTGCCCATAATGTATGGCCTTTTGTACTCATTGTTTCTGCTGATGTTAGTCGAAGCATAAATATACACTGACTAAATATGTGCTGCTTCCAGGGACTATTCAGTAGGGCATAACAACCTGTTTTTACTCCACAAGATGAGTTTAAGTGTAACTCAGAGGATGGACTGAGGATTTTAGCAAAACCCCAGTTACACTGGAGCTGGCTGAGGATGGGCTGTGATGTATAAGCAGTTATTTAACTGCCGTGTTCTGTAGCCCCGGGGTTAGAAATGTGGGGCATGCTTAGGTTTTTAATAACAGCAACAGGAATGTGAAAACAAAAACCAAACGAAAAGGAATAAGAATGAAGCGCAAGAAAGCACAAAGATAATAGATTGTAATTCTAGTTGCAGTAGAGATAGTTCTTAAATAATTTTGGTTGCTGACTTATTGTTTGATTTTGATAAAGTATATCTTGCATGCTTTCTGATTAACATTCTTAGAAAATTAAACATGTCGTTACATTTAGACTGATAATGACCTTTTTGCTTCTGAAATTGCATTTTTCTCTCATTCCATGCTTCTGCGTGGCATACAATCATAGAACCGTAGAATGTTTTGGATTAGAAGGGACCTAGTTTCTTGGATTAGAAGATAATCTAGTTCCAACCCCCAGGCATGGGCAAGGACACCTTCCACTAGACCAGGTTGCTCAGAGCCCCATGCAACCTGGCCTTGAACAATTCCAGTTTCTCTGGACAACCTGTTCAGCGTTTCATCACCCTCACAGTACAAAGTTTCTTCCTAATGTCTAATCCAAACCTATTTTCTTTAAAGCCATTCCCCCTTCACCTATCACAGCATGCCCTTGAACACAGTTCCTCTCCAGCTCTCTTGTAAGGCCCCCTTTAAGTACTGGAAGGTGCTCTAAGGTCTCTCTGGAGCCTTCTCTTCCCCAGGCTGAACACCCCCAACTCTCTCACCCTGTTCATATGGGAATGGTACTCCACTCCTCTGATCATCTTCATGGCCCTCCTCTGAACTCCTTCCAACAGGTCCACGTCCTTATTTTGTTGGGGGCTCCAGAGCTGGATGCAGCCCTCCAGGTGGGGTCTCAGGAGAACAGAGTAGAGGGGGAGAATCACCCGGTTTAACCTGCTGGCCACGCTGCTTTGGATGTGGCCCAGGATACGGTTGTCTTTCTGGGCTGCAGCTGCACATTGCTGGGTCATGTCAAGCTTCTCATTCTCCAACACCCCCAAGTCCTTCTCCTCAGGGCTGCTTTCAGTCCATTCTCGGCCCAGCCTGTATTTGTACTTGGGATTGCTTTGACCCAGGTGCAGAACCGTGCGCTTGGCCTTGTTCGACGTCATGTTCAGGCTCTCAAACCTGTCAGGGTTCCTCTGGCATCTAAAGGAAGGTGGATGGCATCCCTTCCCTCCAGCGTGTCAACTGCACCACACAGCTTGTTGTCCTCAGCACACTTGCTCAGGGTGTGCTCAGTGCCACTGTCCTTGTCACTGACAAAGGTGTTCAACAGTGCCTGTCCCAGAACTGACCACTGCTTTCCACTTGGATGAGGAGCCATTGACTGCAGCTCCTTGAGTGTGACCACCTTTAAGAAAGCATCCTGTGGCTTGTCTGTTCCTCTCTTGTGA
The DNA here is from genome assembly GCA_013398855.1 of Mohoua ochrocephala. Taxonomy (NCBI): domain Eukaryota; kingdom Metazoa; phylum Chordata; class Aves; order Passeriformes; family Acanthizidae; genus Mohoua; species Mohoua ochrocephala. The sequence continues at coordinate 128,161 of VZTA01002147.1, read as the reverse complement.
ATTCCTTAGGAATTTGTTTGTGAATTTCACCACATTTGACCAAGGAAGGAATGGTCTAAAAGGTCAAATGGTCTAAATGGTCAAAGTTTCTCTGAGAGTTGTGAAAATATTTTTAGAGCCCGCGCTGAAGGAATGGCTCTTTGTAGGTGTTATCACTTCCCACATGGGTGAAATTCGGAGGGGAAAGCAATGCTGAGTTAGTTTCTGGGTTTGAAAACATATTTGTCAATTCAGTCCAAAGACCTTTTCTACAGAAGGAGTTTGATAGCTTACTCATACTTGTGTCATTCAAGTGGTACATTCCTGGGCTGTTTTTCTCCAGTAGGGGTGCATTTACTAGGGCATCTATTAAATGCGGGAATACTGCCAGTGGAAGGAAATAACGATGTGTGTATCATCTTCCTTGCTTTCATGTGTGTTCCCATTTAGCTCTGTTTCTTAAAAATCACTTGGTAATCAAGTGAGTTTAAGACTGGTAGGTCTGGGAACAACATGAGCTACTGAACTGGGGGCCTGAGATCCTTGGAGTACTGCTTTGCTATTAAATCAGCTGTGGGTTTTGGAGTGTAAGGCAGCCTGAGTAAAGCCTTGCTATAGAATTGGAGACAAAGCAGTGGTGATTTTACATCTGCTATGTCTTGGTGGGTGAAACTCAAAAGAGAGATGCAGATAAGTTTGGTGTGTAAAAGAAATTGTGCTAGCTGTGGATTAGGACAGCAGTGCAGTGATCCATTTTGAAAGGATGGTTGCTCCAGCTGTTAAGGATGCAGCTTTATGGAATGCTTAAAATACCCTAAAGCTTTCAGTTAATCAGAAAATAGTGGTAGATCTCCTCTTTCCCCCTTCTTATCCATTCCTCCTCTCTGTTGGATTGGTTTCTTATTGTACCAAAGAGGTTAAGTGTATTTTTTCATTCTCAAACCGCTCCATCAGTTTTATTTTTCTGAGCCCCTGCTACATTTTTGCTTCTTGCCTTTCATAGCTAGGTTTTTGGTGTGGTTATTGCTTATTAGGGGGATACAATTTATTTGAACCAGATGAAATCACCTGTTAGTGCATCTAATTCCAATTTGTCTCTACCTTCATTCTGGCCACCAAAGTGATTCTAATGAGCTGTTCTCCTTTTATTCTCACCCAAGCACGTCAGAGTGTTTTGCAAACATATCTTGCCTTTTAGTAGCCATAAACATTTTCTCCATTTTTTGAATGATGTGAGTCCTAGGAATGAAAAAAATGTGTTTGAAATAACACAGAGCATCTATGGTAGAAAATGAAATAGCTTTGTTGTCTTAGATGCTACTCCTATATAACAAGATATTTATTTTTCTGTGTGTTCTTTACTATGACTGTATCTCTTTAGTTCACATTGAACTGACTTGCTCTTGTTATGACTGATGTATTCCATGTTTTAAGGAGTAGTTGTACTATCATGTATGTAGCTGTGAAGTAGCAGTCTTACTTTGAACTGGCTGTAAACTCCAAAGGGGCTGCAGGGGTCTCTCAATTACAGAGAAGGTTCTCAGACCATGGTGGGATATGCACAAGGGTTTTTTCCCCTCCTCATATATTTCCTCTCGCTCTTAAGCAGAGTTCCACTTTGAGTTTCAGGTTTGATTTAAGCTCAGAAACTGAGAGCATAACTGAGTGGATAGCACTGAATTTCTTTATAAATGGTTCTGTTATCAAAGCCAAGTTAGATCTTTGTGAAGTTGTTTGAGATGTATTGTGAATAAAGGCATGGTGTGGGTCAAATTTGGAGGGGGAATATGCAGAAGGTGGGGAAGGAAAAGAGGGATGCTGTTGTCTCTATTGTGGAGATGGGTGTGTACTAGGAAGATAAGGAAGGTGAGGTCTCGTTTTGGGTAGCCAGTGTTTTGTGGCAGTAAAATTGTTGATTATATGATTGCATACCAGAGTGTGAACACTTTGTATCAAGAGGGCTGTTTTCCCCTATTCCGTTGATGTCACTTTGGTAACATAGTCAAGCTCAACAGTTAAAATCTGTCAATTTTAATTACAGATATGTGAGGCCAGTAGGATACCTCAGGACTATTTATGGGACATCAAGTTGCTGCCTTTGTGGTGGTGAAGCCAGGAAAAAAAAAAGAAAGGACACCATTTGGTATTGAATCAGCTTAGGAAGGGAGAGGTAAGGAGAGGCAGATCAGATTCATCCTTTTCTCTCCAACTCTGTTGAATAATTTGAGAGCTTCATTAAAGCAGCTTAGAGGGATATTTTTGTTTGATGAATGGGATCCTGGCTTGCAAGGTTGAAGACCAGGCTAAGTCACTTCACTGGCTTAGCAACTTTTATTTCCTCAGCCAGAAAATTGAGCTAATTATTTTTATTAGTATGCCTCCAAGAGCTCTTGATGAAAGGAGTGATTTGCAGGACTGAGTGGCCCATCTGCCTGGGGCTGAGCCTCCCTGGGATCCCTCAGGGCTTTCCCATGGTGCAGGGAGGGGAGGGCAGGCTGCAGATGTGGGGCAGGCAGTCAGGCAACCCCGGCAGCACCTGGCACTGCACAGGCTGGGGCCAGCCAGGAGCTGGCAGGAGGTGTGTGATGGGGTTGCAGGTAATGTGCTTTGGCTGGCTGAAGTCCTGTGTTTCCCAGCGGGCACGAACCTGCTCAGAGAACTTGAGGAATCACCTTGTGTTCCTCCACGGGACAGCATCTAGAGCACAGCACTTCATTTGGCTGTGCCCAGTGGAAGTGGAGCATTGTCCTACTTCCACCTGGATCCTGCCCTCGTGCTGAGGAGTAGGGGCACGGCCCCTGAGCCTGCCTATGGCCTGTGGTCCCTGATCATAGCCTCACTACAGTTTGTCCTTGCAAAACTTCTGAGCTGATTTTGGGGATTTCAGAAACAAGTGCCATTAATTTATGGGTGGAAGAAGCTGTCTTTTAAAGTTTGCAACTTGAATTAATCCTATTGACAAGACTGAAAGAGCTGAAGGCTGGTCTTGCGCTCTTCCACTTACCTTCCTGGACTGGGAATGTCTCTCAGCATGGGCTGTGCTCCTGGTGCTAGCATGAGCACACCTGAAGATACACTTTTCCTCGTGTGAGGAGCTGCTCACAAGATAAACTGTCATCACTTTTCCATGCTGCTTCAGGACTTGATTCAAACCCTATTAAGATCACTATTTAATTAGATGACTGTTGTTTTTATGGGCTGTGGATTAAGCACTAAAATTTTCATGGGTCAGATAACGAAAGGTGTGAAGGCATGAAAGGATGAGGGCGTAGGAAGGACTATGCCTTGCGACTGGACCCTAGACTGCTCCAACATTTTTGACACTCTTACTTTCAGTAGCTTCTGAGAGGTATCTAAGACACAGCTTCTGATCATTGTTGACCAGAAATAACCTCTGTTAGTTATCGAATGAATCTCAATTTGATCATCTTCTCCCCTGAAAAGTAGGAGAGATGATGATCAAACTTTGTTTAATTTTAAGAAACTGAGCAGTTGGGACCTATGAGAGGAACTGAATGTGCTGTTAATTTAGCAGTGGCAATTACTGCCCGTGTTAGAATATAAATTAAATTCATGCCATGTGCATGTGTAGTTGCGATGACCTGCAGGACTCCAAGTTACAGCTTGTGGGTTGCTTTTCCATTTCTCATTGTGGCTGCATAGCAAGTAAATGAGGGATTTTTGTCAGAAATAGTGTCTTCAGATCTTGTCAGTTGAACTCGTATCAAGGATTTTGCCAATCGCATACTTTGTTAAAGATTTATTGGGCTGGAAGGAGAATCAGCTAACAAGAATCTGGTTAGCTCTCTTCATGCTTTTTGTGTCTGAGGCAGGATGGAACTGCTCATTAAGCATTGTAGGCTTAGTACAGTGGGACATTTTTCTAAAGATTACGCTTCTTCTACACTCAAAATGATTACAAAATATTTATGCGTGTGTTGCAGTGTATTTTATGATCATAGGTCATCAATGTCACGATTGCACAAAGCATATAAAAGAGAAATATAAGCAAGTGTATATTTTTCTTCATGAAGGGGCTCTTTTTAAGGCTAAAAATAATTAAATGGCAAAACACCAGTTATATCAGGATAACCCGTCATTCTTTATTGCTCTGTTTCATTTGCCACTATTTCTTTCTCTCCCTTGCCACCTGTTTCAAAGTTGCTTTTGGACTTGTGGCTTTTTGGTCTGAATTTGTTGTGAAGTAATGCTGCTGAAAGTTTTCTTCTAAGAAGCAAACACAGTTGTAGATTTTTCTGCCATGTCACTTCCGCTAGCAGCAGTTGCTCTGAGTTTTGCAGAGAAGACATCAGAGGAATTTTTAAAGCTCTGTTCTGTTAAGTCTCAGTTACCATGGGCTTTTGTTTGGCCCAAGATTATCATGAAGATTCATAATTTGGAGGAATTGCTGCCAATTTTTAATTTGGGTTATTCTTTCTTTAGTAGAGAGAGACTGAAGTAGGGGTAGCGCCTGATCTTGCTTTTCCTCCAGACAGTCAGATGTGTTTTGGTCTGTTGGGAGAGAAAGGTCTATTCATGAAATAATTTTATAATGATTTCTCTGTTGTTTTTCATGGCTAACAGAAAACAAATAATAAAAATTTTCTAGCTTCATGACTGCAATGTTTTTATAAATGTCTGTATCTATGTGTGTTGGAAAAGGATTTGTCTCGATGCTCGATTCTTTTCTTTAAAGACTCAGATTAATCCTAAAAGTGTTTACTCAGATGTGATGAATTACAAGTGGATGAAATTACATTGTTGTCAGATTGGCTCATCGTCCTGCTGTGCTGCCTCAGTTGGGAACATGGACTTTCATCTCTGCAGAGCTAGCTCCCTTGAAGACCTGAGTTTTACACGGATGCCTTATCTGCCTTCTTAGAGGTCTAGAGGGTTTTGGTAGCTGGACTTTGAGATGATAATCAAGGATAAGGAAAACAGAAGGACCAGGGGGTAGGACATCTGGAAGGGAAGGAAGAGCAATACCTATCTCTCTGATTTAGTCGTGACAAGTGTCTTGCCAAAAAAGATGTGCAGGGTAACTAAGGAAGATGAGGAGAGTGGGGAATGTTTTAGGATCTGTCAGCTGGTGAACAGTTTGAAATCCCTTGATGCCATGTAAAGTATTATCCCAGCAGCTGGAGCACGTGGCAGTAAAGGTTATCTGGTGTGGCCGAACGTCTTATGCAGTCACTGCAGTTCAGTCTCTGAGTCTTAATGGTTTTTATAATTGATGGAGAGAATGTAGTTTTGTGCCTGGAACATGCTGCATCCCGGTGTCTCCCATCATTCTGTGTAAAAGGGTTTGGAAAGTGATTGCTTCTCTATAATGCTTTTTCTAGTTCTGTGGTTGCTAATAAGATTGTGATTATTGGAAGTAAGTTTTATTTTGTAGCCTTCTAAACCACTTTAATCCTAGCAAGACAAAACTGCAGATGTGAAGGAGTTTATACTGAAAGCCTCAAGGAGAACTGTGTCTGTTTCGAACATTTCTGCATAATTCCGTGAGAGTTTTCACAGCAAAATGAAAAGGAAAATTGTTCCTTGCTCAGCATTTTGCTAAATGCTCTTCATTCCCAATAGCTCAAATAGCCTGAATACCACGAGGGCTTCTTACTAACCTATAACTATGTTAATGCCTTTCTTGCCACAGGGGTAGTCTCTCCCAGTAAAAAGCCAAAAAATTGCACACTGCAGAATGCACACAGCAGATATTGCCAACAAACTGCTGCTGCAACCTCCCTGTGAAAATGAAGCATTATTTACAAGGCTTCCTTGCTTTGGGGAAAACTTTCAGTGGAAGCTGGTTGCTGTAAAAGGAAAATCTGGTGTGATGGAAGTGTTTGATTGGGTTCAGGTGCTTTGTTGTACCTTCAGGTAGGTGCACAGGATCTCCAGAGTACATGTGACAAAAGTCAGTTTTCTAGTGAACTCTGTTACTTTGAGCTTTGTGGAGCTCTGGAAATAATTTAAATGGGCTGTGGGCATGGGGAGAGGATGGTCTTTCTCACGGACTGGCATTTCTAGTTCCGATAACATGAGGGTCAGTTATGTTTGGATACCATTTAGGGTTAGCCTGCCTTCAGAGTAACAGTTTGGTGTGCCTGCCATTGAATAGTTACTGGGTTTAGATAAGATGGGAGAGGTTTGTGTCTTTGAGTCCTGAAGAAGTAAAAATCAGAATCAGGTCCTAAAGCTGAAGATCTTGCCTTAAATTCCTGATGGCATTCTAAAGTAAGGTTGACTTGACAGTAATACGGCATTGCAGGCTGGGCTGGGGGAGGAAGAGGGGGGTCTCTCTGCTCTTTGCAGGCAAGAGCTTGTTTTTATCTGACCCGGTGACTTTTAACAGAGATTAAGGAAAACAACATGTATGTTTCAATGAGCTTAAGCACATTCCCTAGGTAAGAAGTGTTCAGGAAATTCATTGTGGGGCCCCGTGTAATGCCACGGTTCTGCTGTGTGGAATCAGTCTTGTAAATCCATAGCCCGAGCTCAGAAGAGACCTTGCTGATCGTGGTGTTTTACTGCTTGCATAGAACGGGCCAAAGAATTTCTTACCCACACTTAAATTTATATATATTAAGGCACAGAGGTTGTTATATTGATTTACATTTCTGAATTTAAGCTTTTCCCTTGCAACTTAATATAGTTCAAATGAATACAAATGCATCCTATAAAACGATTTCACTGTTGGGGAGAAAGGTGCTTGCATGCATTTGTGGCACCTGGAGTAGTGGTAAGATGAGGCTTGTGGGCTAGCACATCTTAACCACTGCTTTCTAGCCCTGTTAAATGCCTGCTAGAAATAATGCTTATATTGATTTTATACCTCTGAAAGTGAAAGGTGTCTCTGCCTGTGGCAGGGGCGTTGGAACCAGATGGTCTCTAAGGTCCCTTCCAACCCAAACCATTCTGTGTCTCTATGTGTAAAGATTGTTAAGTGAGAATTTTGCAGTACTGCTGGGAGGAGTGAGCTGTCACTCATTCAGCTGCTCACGCTGTCAGCTTTGGAACTTGCAGACAAACATTGGCACGAGCTCTTGTTTTGCAACAGGAACAGCCGCTCTGCTTCGGCTTTGCCTTGCGGCCACCCTTTGGTCTGCTCTGGAAAGAACCTGCCTCGGCTCTCCAAGGTGCTGTAGCTTTTTCCTCTGGATGATTTCTGATGTGGTTACAGTTGTCAATAGAGAAGTTGCTGGCAGATTGAAAATGTGTGGGCAGTGTCAATTGAACACTTTTGTGTGCAAAATGTACACAAAAGGTCCTGCTGATTTGGTTGTATTAGTTTACATTTAGTCTTGATGTCTGAAAGTTATGACTTTGTTTTTATTTTAATTGTAACAGAGCAGCCAGAGAATCAACAGATTGTTGCCTTTTCAAGCAACAACAGTTAAGGCTTAGCTTATGTCGCAAAAGATTGTCTGGGCTTTGTCATCTCTGAAGACAGCCAGGAGTTGTCTAAAGACAGGAAAAAGTTGCTCTCGAAGCCATGTTCCAGTTCCACAGAGATCTCTGCAAACTGTATTTAGCTTGTGAGGGTGTAACAACCGTATTTATTTCTTGAATAGCACCAAGAATGATAGTGCTGTGTGTTTCAGTGCCTAAAAAATGAGGTGTTTTCCCTGTGTTTTCTCCATTAGCTTCCTCGTTGGCAGGGCATGCGGTGTCCGTGGCACAGCAAGGGCCCTGCAAAGGTTTCATGGTGGTTGATCAGAATCTGCCAAGGCCCTGCAGAACTGGGGTGGCAAAGTGAGCTCAGTGTGAAATGGGGCTGTCCAGGGGGGGAAGAAAGCTGTTTTCCTACATGTAAGAGTTAATTATAGTTTGGGCAGTGGAAAGAGTTTCCTGGAGCTGAGCACCAGTCAAACTAGTGCAGATATATAGCATTTTTTTGTCTGACCATCTCTCTTTTCACCTCGTGCTGAAGATGTGGTGGAAAAGAGATTTTGCGTTACATCTGTCATGCGCAGATCAGTTACACAACTTTTTTGTTTGTTTCTTTTCCCCTCTGCTCTCCTGTCTCCCACATCTCATTCTCCAAACTGCCAACTACATCTATTGCTTGTATTCATCTGAAGTGGGAGGATTTCAAAGTACAGAAGCTTTGCCAAAGATTTTTTGTGGCTTTTATTCAAGCTCACTTCTTCTATTTCTGTGGTTTACTTGGGGCTACATAGTCATCTGCATGGAGATGATGATCAGAGTGGAAAATACGGGCATTTCGTAATTGGCCTAGCAATTACTTCTCATGCTGTAGAAAAACCAGAAACATAAAAGTCCTGCTTATGCTCAAAATATCTGGATGTCAGAACTCTTTTGAAGAAGCCCCTTATTATATCCTTTTTGTAGTGAACTGATAACAAGTGGGTTTATTCCCTTGCACAACACTTCTCAAAAGAAAGCACTGTTTGTCTGTTTATCTTTTTTTCCATTGTTCATCTTTTGTACCTCGCTAGTGGAATAGTTTTCTCTTTCTCCAGTTGCTACTATTTCATATACAATCTGAATGGCTGACTGTATTTAAAGACATTTGTAAAGTACCTCTGGCAGAAGAGTTGAGACGTCTCTGTTCTTGCATCTCTGCTAATTGAAGTCAAAAGAGAGACCATGCTTGCATTTCTGTCTGGCTCTGTTAGGTCATTGTTTAAGGGGCAAGATGGGAAATGAGGCTGTTGAAGAACTCCGGAATTCCAGAGCCTTCCCAAAGCTGCTCTTAATGGCACAGGATGTTTTCATCCCTCCCTTCTCCGCCTTACTCTTTTCCTTTGGCTTTGCATTGCAGGTCTGCTTCAGTTCCTTCATCACCATGCAGCGCATGTCACGACCCGACATGGCGGGGAACTGCTAGTCCAGGGCTGACTCTGGTTTTGGCCAAATCCTTGGGCTTGGAGGCTCATTGACGTTGCTGAGACTGATGCTTGAACCTTCAAGGGAAGAGCCTTTCTGATGGTCCTGCTCCACTCCGCCTGACCCTATGAAAGGAGGGTTCACCATAGCTCCGTCCTTTGTGCTCCAGTTCCACAAGATGGGCTCATTCAGAAGGCCTCGACCTCGCTTCATGAGCTCCCCTGTCCTCAGTGACCTGCCGCGGTTCCAGGCAGCCCGGCAGGCCATGCAGCTCAGCTCCAACTCTGCCTGGAACAGGTGAGCAGGACCCACCTGGGCTGAGCTCTTCCCCTGCAGCGGCTCCTCAGTGAGGTCACGTGTATCTTACGCTCGTGCTTCACACCATTTGTGACTAAGCTCATCTGTTTATAAGCATGCATGAATATTTGGCATGCCCAAGCTTTGCTGGCATTGAAAGCATCTGTGGGGATGAAAAATTTCGACCTACTAGCGTTCAGCTGGTTTTGGCCAACGTTGTTCAGCCGTACTGTCTTGAAGTAAAGCAAAATTGCTTTTTGTTAACAGTTGCATCTTTTAAGTACCATTTAGGAAAACACATTCCTAGTACTGTAATAAATGCTGGTTTATTAATTCACAAAGGCATTTATTTGCCTATTATGAAGCTTTTATGACAGTCAAGTTCCTCTGACAACTACTAAGCTTGCAGCATTTCCTATTGACAGCTAAATCCTGTCTGCTGTGCGTGTCATGCAGCAGTGGCAACTGGAAAAACAATGTGAAAGGTGAAGAGTGAGATATCCTATGTCTTGATCTGATCTAATGGTCTGCTGCTACCATAAGTGGGTGTTCCCACCTTCCCTTCTGCCACCTGGCACCAGCTCTGTGCTCTGCAGACCGTTCTTGCTTGCTGACCTAGCTCAGTTTACCAATGTCACACAAAAGTAGCCTGGCAAAAACATTGCAGTTTTGTGCCATGGTAGTGAGCTGAGGTCTGTGAAGCGTGCAGATGCCATAACTGGCCCACAGAAGGGACTGTCTGTTAAGGGAGTGACATGTCCCCTTGTTAGCCATGGCAAGCCCTTAGACCTGCTAAACCTTCTTGTCCGTTGTCACTTTATGACTTCCTCTGTGCTGGCGAGAGAATTAGAAGATACTCCAACAGTATCTTACAAGCATTAACAGGGCTTAGACTCAGCTCTGACTGAGGTGATGCTGGCTGCAGAACATCTTCCAGCACAGCCAGTGTCTTGCCAGATGCTGCAGAGTGGGTGGTTCCTGCTGGGATCATTGGATAATGCAGTGTGATGTTTGGCAGATACTACCAAAAATTTTTGTCTCCTCATAGCAACTAGCCTGCAGCACACAGCAAAGATCCCCCAAACAGTTGTGTCCAAGATACACCTGGCACGAGCAGTGTCCCTGTGACAACTTTCCCTTGCTTACCCTAGGCAGAACTTGAGGTTGGTTCTGCTCTGTCTCCCAGGAGAGATGTAGGCAATTCAGAGTAACAATTTCAAGGTGAGAAAGACTAAGTATTGAAAGGCAGTTAACTTCACCTGGTTATAACTGTTCTGCTTTTGGTGTCTAGCTCACATTTTGCTCGGTGGTAAATCACCCTGTTATTCATGGGTGTTGTACTGTCTCATTTCTTTTTTCGGCAGCGTTCAAACAGCAGTGATAAATGTGTTCAAAGGAGGGGGCTTGCAGAACAACGAGCTTTACACCCTCAATGAAAATATCAGGTAGGTCGCTGAAATGCACGAGAATGGATTTTTGTTGCTGCTTGTTTGGTGTTTGCTGGGATCTGTTCCCTTCAGAACTACAGTTAGAAGATATTGGTGGGAGGAGAAGGGATGAAAGCAAACTTTAGCACAGCTTTAGGGTTTCTGGCTAACTTACTTCTTTCTTACCATGGAGTGACCTGAATGGCATGGGGTATTTGGATAATTTTTCTCCAAAGCGTGTGGATGTGTAGCTTTGATAAGGACAGGTTGCATATTGGCTTGGATTGTAAGGCTTTTGTTCCTTCCGAGGAACTATGCCTCTTTTGGGTATGTTTTATACAAGATAATGTTGGCATCTCTTTCTTAAAACCAAACTTCTTAGAACTGTGGAATGTTTAAAGCAAACCACAGCATTTAATTTAAAAGCTTAATCTTCACATGATAATTACAGAGCAAAACCTGAAAATATGAACAGTAAAGATAAAAAAACTGAAAGCCTAGCTAACACTTTTTGTCACTGATGCCAGTGATGGTTAAAAGTATCATTTTCTTTTAAAAGCAAGTTTCATGATTATTTGTGGTTTCGTTCTGATTAGTTGGAAAGTTTGATTAGCAATAGATAGGACTGTAGAGTAGATAAAGAACTATTTGTTCTTGCCTTGGTTCCAAGTGCTGCTGAGAGGACTCATGGATGTAGGTTCCTCTTTCTTCTTTTTTTACCTCTGCATCTGTATTAATTTGTCAAGAGCGCTGTCATACGTGTCTCCACTTCTTCTCTTATATGCCTTCCCTCATGCCTCTTGCATTTTTTTGAGCTCCAAACGATTCAAATGGCAATTTGAGCTAAGTATGTACTAAACAGCAGTCTAAACTACCCCTTTCCCTACTTTCAAAATAAATGCAGCTATCAGGGCAGGAGACTCTGTCCAATTTGGTTTAGTCCCAAACCAGAAAAGTTTAATATAATTCCTTTTGAGAGTTGAGCAAGGGCAGCATCTTGTGCTTTAATGATATTTTAGTGTGTTCAGGTCAGAAGTCTTCAAGTTAGGTTTAAGTACTTGGAGCAGTCTTAATTCTCCATGGGATGAGTATTTGTGGACATGAAAATAAAAACAGATGTCATAAGGCTTGGGAAATACCTAAAGCCCCAGCTTGTTAGCGGACTTGGGGAGTGGCTTTGGGACTCGCCTGCCTGGCTGTTGCCCGTGGCAGTATCTTGCTTTTCCCCTGCAGTGCAAGCAGGTGCTCCTTCCCACCCTTCCAGGGAGGCAGTGCACGGGGCAGAACTGCTGTGGGGTCTGGGCTTGGCCCCAGAGGCTGGACCATGCTCTCTCCATGCTGGTTGCTGAAGTGAACGCAGGCTGTTGAGAACCAGGCAAAGAACAGGAATTTCTTTATGAATGGTGTATGCTTTGAGAGCCGTGCTGATGGTGGGAGGGGAAATGCCCTCTTCCCCAGGCATGCACTGCCAGGCTGTACGTGGAAGCGCTCACCTTGAATTACATGATTAATGTTCCTGCAGGTGCCTCGAGCATTGGTTACATCTCCAAATGTCACTCTTTAAATAGACCATTTCACATCCAAGCAGCTCATTAATGCCCATCTAAGGAATAAAGGACAGGCCTCTGCATGCGTGTTTGTGTGAACACCTGCAACCTCACACCTGTGGTTCTTGATGGAGCTCCCAGCACAGGGTGAGCTCTGTGCACAAGGTGAATCTCTGGCTTGACTCTGGAAAAAAGCCAGACCTCTGAGACAGACAACTCCTGTGTGCCGTGAGGTTGAGCTGGCACGTTTTCCTCGCTCGTGTTCTCCCCTCGTAGTGGCTCCTGGGTTGTAGTTTGCAAATGCAGTGGGAGGCTCTCAGGTTCTGCACAATGCTTTGTCATTTGGCACAGGGAAACACGGAACAGTTTAGAGGGAGGATGGTAATGACAGGACCAGGAGACGAGCAGGTGGTAACATTTCACTCTGGATTGCTGCCACCAAGTTTTTATCTTGCTGTGATTTGATACCATCTCACTGGCTAATCTGGCTAATTTTTTTTGTTTTTTTTTTTTACTGCTCTGAAAGTCAGTTGTGCCAGCGAGAGGAAATTTAAGAAATGCCTTTGGGAGATGGAATTTCTGGAAGCGGGAGGTGACCTGGCCGTGTTTAGGAGGAGACCTCTCCCTTGTTTTTTTTTTTAAGGTGCAAGCCTCTAGTTGCTGATCTTACCTGCATGAAGCCAAGTCCTGCTGGGCTTGTCAGTCACCTGGTGGAGAGCCTGCCGGATTTGGCTGAAGCCAATGGAAAAGCTTCTGGCAGATGGGCCCTCAAAGGCTTACCTGATTTTTTGACCTCATAGCAACAGACACGTGCTTTGATTTGGGTGGGCAAATATAAGCACTGTGAGAGAGAAAGAGTAAAGGCATGTTGGCATGCAAATGAATGTAAAGCGTTGCAAAATGGTTACAGAGGAAGGTTGCTGTCAAATTTGACTTTGAGCGGAGATCAGATAAAGTGGTGTAGTTTGTGGGTAAAAACCCAGCCTGAGAACTGGATGGTCCCTGATTCAAATGCTGTTTTCAAGCACTCTTGACTATAATTCACATCAGTAAAAAGCAAAACTCTTAGAACAGGAAAAAAAAATCAGTGTTTGGCTCTGGAAAGTGTTGGGCAGCCTTTAAATTTTAGGCAGAATTTCCTGCTACAGAATTTCTCAGTCACTGAAAGCTTAAAGTGCAAATGCACTGAGCTTCCTAAGTTGCTTTTAAATGCTGCTTCTGATGTAAAACAATCCTGATTTTTATATAATTTTTTTGAAATACAAATAGGTATTAGAATTTAAAACTTTAATCACAGCCTGATTTAAAAGCCAACAGTTTTAATCAGAAGTATTTCTTTAGAGTGGCTTTTGGCTGTATGTATTTAAAACACCTCTTGTTAAATTTCTAGAATTTCTTCCTTGGAAAATATGCCTTCTTTCTTAATTTTTTGAAATGTGGTAGTTAAAATGTGGCTGCAGCTTCTGCTTCATTTCTCCTCTCCTCATCCTCATCTTCTGCTTCCAAGAGAAAAGGAAGTACAACATTAGGGAGATATGCTGTCTTCAGTGACATGAAAGGCATCTTTGTTTAAACTAAAAAGCAGAAAAAGTTATGGATTTCAATCTCAGTAACTTTAAATTGTCTCCCCAGCTTTCTGTTCATTCAGGAGAGTAGTTTTTTTTTTTTTTTTTGCTTGTTCTAGGTGTATGGTTTATAATTAGAAGACTTTTGAGAAACTGTTGAATTCCTTTATAGTTTGAGAATAGCCTTTGTAAAATGCATACGTAACTGTAAGAGAAATCTTACTGTGGCCAAAATGACCCATTCCCATACATTCCTGTATCTTTGGTATGAGTGGTAGTAAAGTGCAGATATTCCTGTAAGAAATGACCAGCAGTGGCTGCTACTTCATGGCTCCATTCCTTCTGTCTACAGACGGCTGCTGAAGAGTGAACTTGGATCCTTCATCACAGATTACTTTCAGGTATTGCATGACTTGCTTGCTTTATTTTGAGGTTTGCTTTCTTCAGCTTTTAAGCCTGTAACAAAATTAGGATCCCTTTTTACACGTGTGTAGCCTCCCAAGTTTCGTTTTTGTTTTGCTGAGGAGGATGATGGAGGTACTGGACTTTTTAAATGTGGGCCATACAGCCTTGGGAGTAATTATTTTTATTGATGTATGTGCAGAATTAAGGATAATCTTCCTCTGTGCTTAAGAAAGGCTGCTAGTAGCCTGCCAAGATCAAGAAGGAATTCACTTGAAGTTTTTAAAGAAGATAGGATACCTTTTCTTCAGCATCGAGAATTCAAAATTAGGTTCTCTGCAACGGGGCCAGCGAAGGGAAAGAGAAGAGAGAACGGCTGCCTGGAGGCAGGAGGGGGCAAAGAGAAGGAAGTTTCTATGAGCAGGAAATCAACCTGGGTGCAGTTTGCCTTTTAGTCCCACAAGTATAAATGCAGCTTCTGAAAAAGGAAAATGTGAAGGATGAGGGAAGACTGGAACAACCACAAATGCGAATAAGTGCTGCTGCCTTTTACTGATACTGTCCAGGTAGACAGAGGTTCACATGTAGCCACATGAAAGCCTGCTGGATGATTTTTAGAAGGCACCGTTGGCTTTCAGTGTTTTAATTTGTTCAGTGTAGTCTTGGTTAAAAAGAAAAAATAAGTGAGGGGCTGCTGGAAACAAGAGGGTTTTCTTCCCTTTGAGTAAAAGAGAGAGAGAGAAAAAATTTCTGTACTTTCTGAAGTGGCCGATGCTGCTGTTTGCGTGCTAACAGCTTAAAAGAGGAAAAAGAAGACTAGTGTTGTTTCCTATCAGATTATGTGATTTATTAGATTACATGACTTAAAAAAATCCCCCTGCTGTGCTATCAAGTGAGAAGAAAACTCCTGCCCCAGGGGTAGTTGTTTCACTTCCTCAGCCCCTCTCTGCACAAGTTGTTTACTGCAGAGGCAGCTGCTGGCGGCACATGGCAGGATGTTTCCTAGACCCTGAGTGGGGTGGCAGCCACCAGCATTCACGTCTAATTTCTGGAGTATTTTCGCTCAGTGTCAAAAGGACTAACTTGGCATCTGTCAGACTTAGCCTGAGGTAAAACTCTTGGCGCAGGCAAGTTGTGAGACAAACTGTGAGATGAAGGCTATTGTCGGAAGTGAGATTTTTCCCTCTGTAAGCTAAGATGCAGACTTCTTTCTGATTCTAGACTAACAGCATATGACCGTGATAAAAGTTACCACTCCCTCCTGAATGTCTTCCCTCAAAAATCCTAGGGCCATGGAGTGGGGAAAGACTGTTCTCGTGCCAAAGAAGGGCTGACAATGTTATTTCATTTGTCTGTGGGTTCTGTTTCGCTGCTGATGCCATCTGATTTATGGCAGTACTGCTGCCACCAAGATGAGCAGAGTTGAATCAAGAAACTGATTTGGCTGAAAAATAACCTTGAAAGAAAAAAACCCCAGAGTTTCCAACTACTTCCTTTGACGTGTTGTGGTCATCACCTCTGACATGGGGGAGGTGCTGGGAGTGGGTCACCAGGATGCAGAGTGGAGTGGAAGTGCATCTTTTGGCAGTGACTTCCTCCGACATCTGTTAAAGCCCACTGAAAGCTATCGCAGGAACCGAGTTTTCTGTCCTCTTGCTTGGAAATGGACCCTGAAGAATATGCTCTCTGTGTAGCCAGGCAGTTTTAAATATCCTAGCAGCAATTAGAGCAACTAACTGGATCATGTAATATTTAGATGTGATAAACCAACTTGAATGTTTTCCATTTCTTATGCCATGGCACTTATAACTGGAGCCACTAAGAGGAACTTTAAAATCACATTTGTTTTAAGAGTTCAGGATTTTACATTATGTAAATTTTATACACTCGCACATGCACTTTTTTTAATAACAATTGAATATTTAAGACTAAAATGGAACAGAGCTTTTATAGTGAGACAAAGCTACCTTTGTGATCAACTTAACTTGATTACTCACAAGTCCTTTTCATCAGCACTCATGCAAATTAACAGTTTTTAGCTCCTGAAATTGCTGAAGGAATGTTTAGGAAATGGCTGGAGTTTATGCAGTCTTTTTCTGCTACCAAGCCATCATCATACCAGAGTTAATGAGTCTGTTTCGTCTTTGAAAGAGAAATATAATTCCCGTAAGGGCTGCAGTGCAAACTCAGATGTTTCATTCTGAAGGAGAGTTGTGTTTATAAATCTGCTGCTTTAGCAATCCTACTGTATATACAACCCATCTCCTTGGATGGAAGCCTGAGTGTAAATGCCAGATAGTTGGGACTTGTAGCACTTCCTGCAGATCTGCCTTAAAGCAGTGCTTCATGCTCCAGGTTTTTCGGTACTGACTTTGCCCACGAACTGATTTGAGAATTTCCTGCTGCTGAAAAGGGGCACTTTGTACTTACCTCTCTGCACAGTAACCCAGCAGGGCACCATTTGCTCTCGTTGCTGGGTTAGTTTGCTGGTGGTCAGCTGAGCTGCAGTAGGTGGAAATCCTACGACCGTGGAAGGTAAGAGGCTGGGATTTGGAGGAACAGGGTGTACTGGCAGTTGGGACTTCTCTGGTGCAGCTGTGTGATTTTTCAGATGAGCTCCCGTCATTTTCCTGCTGTCTGACCCTCGTGTTTGTGGAGAAAAATTTTTAACTGTAAAACTAGCAAGTGTTGATAAATTGATGCATTATCGGCCTGATTCTGCAAACAGCCTGAAACAAAACCTTTGGGAAGGATGAACTGTGTCTTTTCACTCTCTGTGGGCTCATTGATCTTGAAACTCATGGGGGGCAAAATGGATTTTATGGGGGCAAAATGGGGCATTTATGTATATTAACTCCAAACTGTCTCCTCCCAAGGCAGAGAGACCTGATCCCTTCCCAGGCACTGTAACCTCTCCCAGAACCCATAGGCTGCAAATGCAGGAAGTCAAATGCCCAGAGCTGGTGCCTGATGTCCATCCCCGCACTGGCAGAGCTGGTAGGTGAGGAATGGCAAGTTAACTGTGTTTCCTCATCTAATCCAATGAGATCTCCGGTATCTTAAAACCAGAAGCAAAGCTGTTACATAATTTCCAGCCTGCTGCAGTGGAGAGCCCCTGGAGGTGGCAAGTCCTGACTCAGAATCAGACCCAGCTTTGTGTTTGTACGCAAAGCTGCGGAAGCTGCAGCGTGCGGGAGCACGCATTGCTGGGGTGTCAGGCAAAGTCCAAGCAGCAAGATGGTAATGGATAGCTGAAAAGTAAGCGCTGTCAGCAGTGAGGCAAACCTGGATCCAAACCAAAATTGATTTGATCCTCTCCCTTTAGAGCGGTCAGAAGTGGTACTGGTGAACCTTCCCGTGGTCAGCGTCCCTCTGTGCAAGGTGGCTGCAGTGATAGGGGGAAACCTGCACTCCTCCCTCTCCTGTGGCACCGTGAAGCTTTTGTTTAGGTCCCCACGGCATGTTTTTGTGGAACTCCAGCCTGGAGAGATGACTCCAGCATCTCTCGTGATGTTTGCTTGCTCCTTTGAAAGGCTGCTTTGTAAAGCCTAGCTAGAAGCTGAAAAGGCCATGTGGCTGCTTAGTCAAAGGGAAAAATATGGGGTGTGTGATGCATCCTTCCTCGATGCCAGGTTTCTGTGTCTACCTGTTTCACAGCAAGGCAAGGAAATAATTGTGTAGGCTCTCGGAGTGATGGTTACTGCTGGACACAGGCAGCACCAGCTCTTCTCTGGCCAAGTGCTGTCTTGTGCCTGCTGCCAGGGGCTGCGGCAGCTCGGCTGCTGCACAAGGAGCAAAATTCACACTTGTGTGATTTGCAGAGCTCTGCTGTGTGTCTGCAATACTCTTGGGTCAAGCTGGTCTTTATTATTGTGTTTGTCTCCTCATTGGCTGGGAACCTCTGTTCGCGCAGGTCTGCTAATTATTTCTGCTTCATGTGGCACTTTCTAGAAGAGCTTTCATGGAGCAGCTCCAGAGACTCCATAGCAACTGCCCAGCTTTGTTATCACGGACGGGGTCACCCGGCAGCTCAGCACTGCTGTGGAGCAGAGGACCTAGTCCTAGGTGGCAGCAGGGACAGACACCTCCTTTCAGGCCCCGCTCACACGGACTCTGTAGATGTGTGTGACTCCTTCCAAACGCAGCCTGGTTGCTCCCGCTCAAAGCGTGGCGTGGTCGCTTTGCCGTGGCCTGGCTGAGCAGGATCCCACCTGGAGCAGACTCACCAGTGCAGGGCCAGGGGCCCTGGCTGCGGGATTTTCCCAGAGCTGCTGCCTGGCTGGTTGTGGTCTGGATCACAGCAGTGCTGCCTACTTGCTCTGCCTGGTCTGCTCTCCTTCTTACTCTCCCTGTCTCACTCCCATCTCTTTAAGTGGGCTTTCTCTTTAATCTATCGTGAACAAAACCGGCTCTAGGAAGAGTCATTTTAGGATGTGATTTCATATTTATCTTGCAGTTTCTCCTCTGTGTAGGATTGAAGTGATCTCTCTGCTTCTGTCAGTATTTCCCCTCTTGTTAGAGGAAAAAAAGAACAGGGGTAGGGGGTGCTCTAGGTATGAGATGCTGCAGCTCACACAAGTTTGTGTTTTGTAAAACACTGCCAAGCATTAGGTAGGTGTTTATGTGCAGCTGGCAATAACTTTGTAGAAAATACTTGCCAAGTAAGATTGAGTGATGCTTTTTTTTCTCAAATTAACATCAGATTATCCACAAAGCAGTGGCTATGTGCTTGTAGAGCCTGTAAAAGTGTGGTTTAGCACTAGAACACAAAGCCTCAGTTGGCTACAAAAGGGGGCTGCATTTAAGAAACGCTGTAGTGTACTGAAGAAAAACTGATTTCTTTTCACCCAGCACAATGAGGTCAGTTATTTTGAGTATGTTCTGGATCAGTTTACTTCTGTTTCAAGCTTATGGTGTTCGATGAGCTAATATTAATTTGTTAATTTGAAGGTGGCTTTTAAAAGGCATACTGGCCATGTTTGGCTTGGAGACATGAGCAGAAAGCAGAATTTGTCCATAATTAAGTGGGTGTTTGTGTAAACCTTTTCCCCTCAAAGATAACGGCTTGTTTGTTATTAGCAGGAGAATTCATTTGTACCTTGCCTTCTGCAGACGTGGCTTTCAGAAAAGATGTGAAGTTGCCTGTGATGGCTTGGGCCTCCTTGATGTTTTCTGTGGAGCTGCTGCCAAAGCTGTGTAGCTGTTTTTCGCCACCCTTCTGCTTGAACGTAGCACCCACAGCAGAGCGATCTGTGCTGGTGGCACGGCTGCCACCCCAAAGTCCTTCCTGTTGGTTGTGTCCGGAGGCTGCCACCACACCCATGCTGCTGACAGAGTGCTTCTGGCAGGCAGCATCTGATTTGCCTCAGGCACAGTCAGATGGGTACCATGTTGCCCAGGGCTAGTGGGAACCTGCACAGGAAGAGCCTCCATGGCCCCCATTGGGAATGCCCAGCTCCTGCAAGGTGAGGGAGGGAGAAGGTGCTGGGCACTGCTGGTTTGAGAGAGGAGCCCCGCCTGGTGTGCCTGGGACAGCTTTCACCTTCTGGGGAGGTGGTGGGACTGGGATTGCTCCATTGGGCACGAATGGAGAAACTTGCCTCAATTTCTCCAACAGGGAAGGGAAAGAGGAAAATATCTGTGCCAGAAGAAAGGAAGGAATTATCAGGAAAGTGTGTATGTTTTATAAGGTGGTGTCTGACTGCCTTCAAAATTTTTTTTATTCCCAGTGATTTGAGTGTGACTTACTTTAAAGAGTAGCAAGCACATACATGTTGTGGGAGGATCTTTGCTGAGGAACAAATGAAAAATGTTTATTTTAGCTTTGAATCCTGTCTTTGAAAACTTAGGGCATTTGAAAATTTACTTAAGAGCTTTCTCTTAGCTGCCCTTCTTAGTGGTGTATCTGAGACAGCTATTTTGGTTTTCTGCACTGAGAAAAGGGGTCAGCCTGTGAGATTTCACAAGGTCACTTCTATCTGCTGCAAAACATCTCTCTCCAAATTTCTCAACTGGACGAATGTGTGTTAACTTGGGGTGTTAAGTTGGGACTTTGTTTCTCTGCACAGCAGAGTAGCGAAGAGAAGGGTGGGTGTGCACCCCCCACAATGAGCATATCCCATCCCTGGTGTCCCAACAGCAGGGTGAGGAAAATAGCCTGGGAAACCAGGAAAAGCTCATTTGGGGAGGGAAGGGGATCCCTGCCCCGCCAAGCTCCCAGTTCAGCTGTAACTGCAAAGAGATGGAAGGTGGCAGCTGAACTTTTTCAAATAAATGTACCCTTCGAGCTTACTTGGTATGAGTCTTTATCTGGTCTTGCTTCAAATAGAAGATTTATTTTTCCTCTTAGCTCTGTGCTTCTGGGTTGCCTCTGGCAAGCAGGGATGCAGCAGCAAAATGAGACTTGCAGTCTAGACAAGGTCTGATACAGACCTCCGCTGTGGCTGCATTGAGTGGCTTGTATTGATTTGTCAGCAGACCCAGTAGGGTTTGTTAAGGACAATTTGCCTGTCTGGCTTGCTCTGAGGGATTAATGTTTGGATTGAATCAATTTCTAAGCCTGTGACTTCTTGCAGAAAAGATGGAGACATAACATTTCCAGGTATTTTTAGGATGGGGAGAAGGGAAATGAAGTGTGGTTGATTTTTTTTTTTTTTTTTTAAGTCTCTTCCACAGGAAAAGGGAAAATCTGAGAGGATAAGTGAAAAGTCTGCAATAACTATATGGACCTAATCTCTTTTTTAAGAAAACCTTTAGGGTGAGATTATGCAATCTCTTTAGCACATGGAATTACTATAATACATTCATAGGAGCATTATAAATTTGTTGCTACAGAGTAATGATTAATATATCTATTTTATAATAGATACAGCTGTGCTGTACATGCCCATTAGCATGTACAGATGTGTACTTTGGTTGCTGACATAGCTGCAAAATAAAAAAAAAAAATCCCTGGACGTAGAAAATATTAATAATACTAACTTTTAGGCAAAGTATCTGGAAAACTGTATCCAGAGTGCTTAGGAAGCATATGTAAAATGAAATCTAATGTTCTAGTGCAGATAGAGAAGGAATTCATATTTCTCGAGAGAAACACAAAAAAATAAGCATCACAACCTCATATGTGTATATACCTTTTTATTATAAAGTGGTTTAAAATAGGGCAGTATTAAAGACCAGCTATAAATCTCCCCTGCAGTATGTGAGGTGATTGCCTTGAGCTACAGGTTGAAAAATAAAGAAATTAAGTACTTCAATTAATAAACTGAAAGCATTTGGAAAGATTAAGGGGCACTATCACTCCAATATTATTGTTCAGGCAGAAAAATATTTATAGTGTAAGTGGGTTTCACTTTTTTTTCCCCTTATGGTTTTCTTCATTACAGCTTTCTTTCTCCCTCCTTTTTCACACTGTAGTTTTTTTCCTGGGAAGTTTTTTTGTTGTTGTCCAGAGCATGATATGTGTAGTCATTTATTTCTCTTGAACAAATCTAAAATTTGAATGGACATCCCGACAACTTCACATTTCCCTCCAAAGCCCATATTTCTGCTAGAGAATCTTCATAAAACAGTCACCTTCCACTCGTTGCTAGCATTTGGAAATGTTGCAGGTTTTTTTATTGTGTGAACCTATTTATCCAGCTTGTTAATTCCTGTTGTCATTGCCCAGATGAAAAATATAACCTATTTATCCAACTTGCTAATTCCTGTTGTCATTGCCCAGATGAAAAATATCTCCCAGCCTGAGAATGTCACAGAGCAATGTTTCCTCCTTTTTATACCCTACAGCAGTACCCCAGCTTTGTGTGGCTCCTTGTTGAAGGGAGGGTGCAGAGGTGTGCTGCTCTCTTGGCTTGGGGTGCTTCCACAGTTGCCTGTCTGTGTGTCAGGGCTGAGCCAGGCTGGTGTAAGGTTTCAGGAGGCAGGTTTATGATCCAGAGCAGGAGCACCAGGGCAGGATGCACTATGGCAGCTCGTCAGGAGACTGTAGTGGTGTCCAGGCAGTGGGGTAACAGCAGTGTCCCCTGGGAGTGAAAAGAGATGTGCCTCGCTCATGGGCTGATGGAAGGTTCAAAAGTGCAACCTTGACCTGGTTCCCCATTAAAAACAAAAGCTGTGTGATGAACAGTGGGGGAGTCATCTCTGACTGCTGTGGGCTGCCCTGATAGTGACTCCTTTGGGAGAGGCAGAAGGCCTTGCTCTCTATCAGTATGATCTCTGTACCTTTTAGGATGCAGTAATAGTGTGTTATGTGGTGACTGCAGTGCCTTTCTCTGGGATTCTCAAAACTTTTCAGAATAACTGATTCAGCTAGTGCTGTTGGGAGAACAAAAAGGTAGGTGTTGTTTTTGCACCATTCTTAGGTTTGGGGAAGTGGGAACATAAGGTATTTGGATGTCCTGAACTGCAAACCGGCATATTGATGTCTTGCTCTGTCTGGTCCATGAGAGTTAAATTTATCTAGAAAGAACAGGTCCTGCCAGTGCTTCTGCAGCTTGGCACTGCATACTGAGATGATCCAACTACTCAATGCAAAAAAAAAATTGCCTCATGGAAAGACAATAGGTAGGAATAGAGAAGTAGATGTTGGGGAACTGAACTTGGCCTACTGTGCAGTTAGGCAAGCAATGAGCAAGTGCAAAAAGAAGAAAGAGTGGGGCATTTTCATAGCATTTGACTGTTTGATCACCTCCATCATGTAATTGAGGTACAGCTTATGTGGCTGCACTATTATGGTAAGAACCATTTTATTTTCTTGACTCCCTCCCTGTGACCCTTCCCATTTCTGGGAGATGTTTCAACTGCTGTGTCTGTTGCATTCTCGTGTCTAGCTGAGCAAGAGGGGGTTAAGGAGTGTCTGACACTCACACTGAGACCAGTGCTGGAAGAAGGTGCTCCGATATGACTAAACTTAAGATAAATGCATGCAAAGTGGGTAGCATCTGACAAAAATGTATTCCTTCATGTTCATTATAAATAAATAAATGGCAAATGCACGTCTCTCTTTTCTCTTGGCAGAACCAGCTCCTTGCGAAAGGCTTGCTGTTTATGGAGGAGAAGGTCAAGCTGTGTGAAGGTAAGTATAGTAGGAAACCTGTTTTGGAAGGGAGCTGTGCTTTGATGTTTGGTCAGACGAGATGATTTGCGTGTCTGGAAAGCGTACAGCCCTTTCTGGTGCTGTCCTGGGGTGTCACACAAGCCCTGGGGAGCCCTGGTGAGGCTGAAGAGAGAGGGGGCTGTTTGAATAGCCACAGAGCCACGATGCTCCCACCAGCCATAACTGCATCACAAAAGCAGAAACGTGGGTCTTGTGTGGCAGCTGAACCTGAGCTCAAAGCAGTTCTGGCCTGGACATGGATCCTGTTGCAAAACTGCGTGGAACTGCCTTCTGCCTTTTATTTCCCAGTGTGATTTGCAGCTTGATGTAAGCACAATTTTGGTTTTGAGAGCTGAATTATCAAGCTTTGTGTAAATGTAAAGAAAAAAACAGTCCTTTGGGTGAGAACGAAATCCTTCAGGAAAGAAGTTGAGCACGCATGGAGTTGTGTTCAATCTGCTGCTGCAGAGCCTGTGGACCAAGGCAAGTGTGGTGTGGCCCCTAAGTGTTGGACGTGTGGGGAGTTGGTCACATTTAGTAACTGTTTGCTCAAGCGAAGCCAGCACGTCTTTATTCAAAACCAGGCTGCTGTTTGGTTTGACCCAGTTTTGTAGCCTGCAGGGAAGATCTCTTGCTAATCACCACTGTGTTGTATGTGGGTCAATAAATGCCAATAGATGCTTATAATCTCACGTCATTGCTGGTCCTGGATTCCTCCGCGCCATTCTTCACCAAGTGACTTCACCCAGCTGGCAGGCTGCAGGATTTGGGCCCCAGAGGAGTTCAGGGGTTGCCAGCCTCCTGCTTGGGCTGTGCTTCTTCAGCATTGGCCCTGTGAGGGAGGAAAAAAGGCAGACTCCTGCATTTTCCAAAATGTGTGTACCTGCCCTGCCAGTGCCAGCTCTTCAGAATGAATGCTGCACAGCTTACCTGAGGCTTTGGTTTCTGTCTTCATATAAAACTATTCCATATCTGCTTTGGCATTATGAAAATTGAGTTTGAGTCTGTAGTAAGCTGAGAGCTGCCCAAGAGTATTTTGCAGATGCTCAGGCAGTTTGGGTCAGATGAAGTTTCCCAGGCAGATGGCAAAACCCTACATGCCTCATTTTTCTGTCCCTAAGTCTGAAGTGACACTGGAGCCACTTTGCCTGTGCAGGCTGGCATCACTGCAGGAGATGACTCATGGGCACCTTTATTTTATAATGTGTGGGTTTGTTGCAGGTCTTGTGGTCGCAGCAATGAGGATTTCTTGTACACGCTTCTTGGTGAGCTCTGTCTTCCTGGAAAACTCACACTGCCCCAGCACTCAGACAGAGTGGCTGCAGGGCTGCAGGGCATGGCAGTATTTTATCTGTGTCTGTTTTTCAATCGCAGCCTGTTACTTTAACGTGATTTCTCTTTATACAGTCTATCAGAATCTCTTTCAGTGCCAGCAGGATTTATGATTTCTTGAAGGAACAAACCATTCCAGCCTCCCCTTCAGAAGGAGAAGTGATCTCTGACATTTCATTCTGTCTCCACACAGCAAAGCATTGCAGTCCTGGGTAGGAGGCAGAGGAGGGAAAAATTTAAACATTCAATTCATCTGTTTCCTGTTGTCTTTTTCGTTTACACTTGGCTGTTGCTGGTAATGGGTAGCTGTTGTGGGGGTGTTGGGTAGTTTCTTGTCTGCCTGCAGTTCCAGTTTTGAAGCCAGAGTCATACCTGACACAGTGAAGCATCTCTTTGAACCTTTCTGTGGTTGTTAGTGGGCTGGCTCCCTGCTCAAAGGGAAATGTCTGCAGGATCTAGTCCTGCTGGCTCTCTGCTCTCTGGCTGTGTCCTAAGCAGCACGACCCATGGACAAGCACAGTGAAAGCCTGTGTGGAAGTCTGCAGGTGAGGAAAGCACTTCAGTACAGAGTGATAAGGCTCCTTTGAGTTGCAATTTTACATGTATTCCAGTTCCTCATGTAGGGCCTTTAGTGACCTTGAGGCTGAGCCTTCAAACCTGTCTTGAGTGTCTATCTTCCATTACTGCTCCTTGAGTCTTCACTGCTTGTGAGCTCCAGCTGAGGCTCTGTGGGAGGTATCCTGGAAATTTCTTTTGTCAGAAACTCGTGGTTTTAAACCTGAGTCTGTATTTGCACCTGAGACTTCCAGGGTGATATCTAAAACTTGAAATAAAACTTTAGCTAAAAAACTTAGAGGCTTTGGGCCCAAATTCTGAGGAGTATGACAGCTCTGTAAGTCAAACCTATGAGCATAATTTGATCACAGTTGTATTTCTGTTATGGGAATCCCAAGATGCATAACTTAGTCTGCCTTCATTTTAAGTACCCAGTTATATTTGGGGATGTTTGTTCGAATTGGAGTCATATAAAGGGTGGCCCCAAATGGATTTCATTTGGGAACCTTCACGAGTGCCACGTTTGTCATTAGTGCCTTTGCCAGGATTCCTGATAGGTACCTGACTGCTGCTTGCTACTGAGTGGATGCTGGAGTGGGCTCAGCTCTTCTAAATCTCTCCCTGGCTCAGTTGCAGGATGATGTTGGATGATCAGCTGATGTTGGCTGTGACCTGCTGGTTTTCAGATTCAGCTGTTCGTGTGTGGCCTCTCCCCTGCTAGTCAGGCACGTTAACTGTGAGCTGTGCAATTGCACGATCCTGTGCTGCGGAGTTAAATCCTCTGCTTGAAGAGGGGCTTCACTCTTTTGCTGGAATTGGTCTCATGTTTTGCACAGAACTGTCTAATTTGCAGTAAGTGACAGAGCAATTTATGGTCACAGCCTTGTGCCTCTGTCAGTTAAGGGGAAGCTTAGCTGGGTGATGTCCAGTTTTGGGCAGAAACTGTGAAAGTGAAGTCTCTTATTTGGGGAATTAGAGAGTACTTGGAAAATCTAACTTGCTTTTAGTGTCCCTGTTGCTAAAGCTCTTGCTCCCAATCTCTGTTTTCATAGGTGAGGATCGCATCGATGTCCTGTCTGAAATCTGGGATCACTATTTTACAGAGACTCTTCCTACTCTCCAGGCAATATTCTACCCAGTCCAGGTAATCTTAATTACAGTTCAGTCAGGTGAAGCAATGTAACTGCAATGCCTGCTCATGGCAAGTGGAAACCTCTCTGCCAGCAGCACTGTTTGGCCCGTGGCTAAATACGTATCAAAGCCTTTAAATTAAATCTGGGAGGAAGTAGAGTTTCTCCAAGTATTAACTGTAAGAAGGACTGCTAAAATCTACTGGACAAGCACGGTGTTTTGGGCTGAATTGATTCTCAGTTTTCTACTCTGTGCTTAGCTAAGCTTGCACACTGAAACTGTCGGACTATACCTTGTCTAGACTGACGCTCTGGGCTATTTGTATTTATAGTTCCCTCTTTTTTAAGTAGCTGGGGCTGTGGGTGCAGATGACAACGCTGACAACTTGTCTTAGAGGTATAAATCTGAAGACTAGATCAGGAGAAAATGTGTTTAACTCACCCTAATGACTTTTGAACGGCTTATCTCCCATTCGTGCCTTTGGGAAATCCTCAGTTGGGGTTTTTTTAAGCTTTAATAAGGGCACATGCAAGTCTATGGGGTAGAGGATGAATGAGCGCTTTATGTAAGACCTTTTTACGCTGGGTATTTTGAAAGCTGAGTATCCCATCAGAAGTGTTGAGCTGTATCATTTTTTAATGTAGTTTTAGTCAGGGTTTCCATACGAGCAGCCTAATTACCTCCCCAGCCTATTTCGAACTTTTCTGCCATCAGAGGAAAAGAAAAATGTACCTCATGTGGAGAATGACGTTCTTGGAAATGCTAGCCTCCTCCCCTTGACTTTTGCCTCTTCTGGAAGACATTCTTTCCAGAGCCTTTTAAAATTATTTTTCGCTTGCATTGTTTGAAAGGCAGCAGGTAAAGCTCAAAGCTTGCCCTTTTCCTCTAATCCTATTAAAGCTGGCATTTCCTAAAAGAGAAAGGACTTTGCAAAGACAGACACTAACCTTTCTGCTGTGTTTATTTTTGTTCTTTCCCTGCTGCAGATGCTTGAAGGTAGGTGTTTGACAGGTAAAACCGTGCAACTATAATACCCTCCCTTTCTCTCCTTTTGCAACTAACTCTCAGTGAGGGAGTGACCTATTTAAGCAGGGGTTTGTCTGCACTGCACCTACCTGTGTGCTGTGGAAACGGTTGAGCCGACTGTGTGTCATACCCACTGATGCTAATAATTCTGCCACTTCCAAGAAAAATCGACTCCCCTGCTATTAAATGTCTCTGATGAGAAACGGGACAGAAGTTACAGCACTGTGGGTACAGCTTTTGGAAGTCACTTGGTTATAGTGGTGAAAATGTGATTATGGGATGTTGAGATTCTTTGAAAGCATAATGGTTTTGCTGTATTTGTCTTGTCACAGTATCTGAGTCACTCAAAATATATCATCAAAGCTGTAAAGTTTTGGAAATATTTCCACTTCCTGGATGAGGAACTGAAACATAAACAAGACATTTAAAGCTTTGTAGGTACCAAAGTACTGCACAAATGTATGGATTAAGCTGCATAAGTACGTCCAAGAATTTGACTCAGAGTAAACTGCTCTAGGCTCCCACAGAGAGAGTTGCTGGTGCAGCAAGAAATAAATAGAAGTTGCTCTTATGCCAGGCCACTGTCCTAATAACAAGATTGGGCTTTTCCTAGAAATAGGGAACTGTATGTAACCATTTGTGTGGTGTGCCACAACATGTGAGGAGAGCTCATCCAGTGAGTGTCTTCCATCAGGCTCTGCAGTTCTTTGTACGCTGCTCTGGGGGATAGGAAAGTCAATTTGTTCTGGATTCCCCATCCTTTCCTGCAAGTATCGGCAGGATTATTTAGTTGTGCTCTTCTGTGATCCCAGCAACTGCCCATTCAGAATGAAACTAAGTCAGCCACATGTGTGAGGGTATGTTACCAAAGGAGTAACTCACACTAACCTCCTATCTCAGCTGAGTTTAACCCCAAGGCTCATAGCTGTTGCAGAAATATGACCTTTAAGCAGCCAAGTTGGTTAAATTGCTGTACAGAGGGAAACTATGTAAACAGGTCACTGGCTTTCGTATAGTTGCAGCTGTTGGTGTGACTATTGGTGTGGAAAAAAGAATAGCAAATCTTGTTTTGCTTGGCACAGAAACATGTTTGCATTTTGAAATGGGGTATGAAGTTAATGGGACTAAACTGCATGATATAAATAAAAAGTTTGCAGCTGCTGAAATATAGTTCCAAGATGGGTACTGGTCTTTTCTACACCTTTTTTTCCTACACAGTGATGGTTTAAAACAGCAAACTGCTTTTATTACGGCCAAGCTGCCCTCCAGACTATTGGTTTTAATTCATATTTACATATTGATAATGCTGTTAATTATGACATGCAACCTGTTACGAATTAATGATTAACTGCTGTTAATTCCTTCCAGCTGAATGTTTGCTATGTTGAGTGTATTATGGAGATCATAAAATGATTCCCAAGCAGACCATCTAGCAGAGATTAACATACTGAGTGAGGAGAACATGGCAAACTTTTCAGGCTGGAAAGTGCTGGGCAGGGCTGGGAGGAAAATTTCTGCTATTGAGTTGCAGTGGGGCAAGAGAAAGTCGTGCAGACATTAAACATAGCAGAGGGAGAGGTGGTAACACCAGCATGCCAAATGGAGTTAGACTGTGTTTAAATGTGCTGAGAAATATTATATCATCTGTTAAGCCTGCTCACTTGTGTTGTTGATGTAAAACAGTATCCGGGAGGACGTGGACTGCCTTGCAGAGGATATTAAAGCTGCTGCTTTTTAAAATGATGTTTGCTTCAAGCAGTCTTGCTACCTTTGCTCCAGCCTAAATCCTAAAATTTGTAATGGACTAACTTGTAGATTTTTGTCATATCAGCAAAGTCTAAAGTGCAGACCTTGAGCAAAAAGAGGGTACAATATAGATCAGAGGTAGGTTTAGTTAAGAAATATTCTGTAATAACTTTGTTCCCTACCAAACCTTCTTTGGTTTCTCAGCTCCAAGTGCCAGAAGCACAAGCTACATCCAGCCTGGGCTTTTTTGTGAGCAAATTGGATAGCAATTGGGTTTTATGAATACATACACAGTCATTTGGTGAACTACAGGCCTGTTTCTGGCTTCACTCCAAACCTAGTGGTGCCACAGATGAGGCGATGCCCATTTCAGAATTTGTGTGAGACTGAGAGGGAAGAAATTAAAGAATATCATGAATCTTCAACATGAATGACCAGGGGTGTTTTGCCACAGCAGCAATGGGCAGAAGAGACCCTCCTGTCTGTGTGCCCATGTGTTGGTGTGATGCTCACGCATCCCTTTATCTACACTTGGATTTTGCCTCCTTTGTTTTTTTAGGGTCAGGAGTTGACTATCCGTCAGATTGCTCTTCTTGGCTTCAGAGACTTGGTCTTGCTAAAAGTGAAGTTGGAAGAAATCCTTCCCCTGGTCCGGACAAAGCTTCCAGCTTCCATTGTCCAGATGCTGTTAATTCTGCAGGTGGGGAGCCTCTGCTCTTCTTCATCTGACTCCATTTGGGTCTCTTGAACTCATACAAACCCTGGGGGGAAAGTGGGGCGTGCAGAGGGTGGGGCGAAGGGGATGCAATATGTGCGTATTTGGAAGCGGTCACTGTTAAAATGAGAGCTGAACGTGGGTGCCCTGAGCTTTCCTGGGAACAGGTAAAGATGTTGCCTTCAAAGAGCTGGGTACCTCTCCTCCCCACCTAGGAACAGGTTCAGGACTCTATTTTTTTCCTACGAATTTTCATCTTCTTACTTGTCTGAATGCCTCTTTGTGCCCTAGCTCTCCTGATTTCTCAGCTTTGCAAGGACAGGGCAAGTCTCCATCACAGCAGATAGTGGAATTTGAATGAACTGTGGCTTCTGGCTGCTCGACACAAGCTCCTTGGCTGGCTGGGAAGCTGAGTAGTGCCCATTAGAGGAGAAATGCCTTTTGGCAGCAGGCAAAATGAGAGGCCTTTTTCAAAGGCCTCTCCCAAGAGATCTAGAGTGTCTGTGATAACCATCTTCTTTAACCAGATCTCAGCAGAATACTTTCCAAGCATGCCAAATACAGCTGGTTTTGGTTTTTTTTATGTTGCCCAGCCTGACAGTCCTGGAAAATGCCATATTACATGTTTGAGTTGATAGACTCATAAAATGGTTTGGGTTGGAAGGGATCCTAAAGATCATCTAGTTCCAACCTCCCTGCCATGGGCAGGGATGCCTTCCACTAGACCAGGTTGTTCAGAGCCCCATCCAACCTTCCTCTGAACCACATGCAGGACCTTTCATTTGACCTTGTTGATTATCAGGAGGTTTGCACAGGCCCAGCTCTCAAGCCTTTCAAAGTCCCTCTGGGTGACATCCCTTCTCTCCAGTGTACCAACACCACCACACAGCCTGGTGACTCTTATTTCTTCTCCAATATAATGAGTGTCTGAGAATGAAACGTTCTGAAGCACAGAACAGTAGTTCTGTGTGAGTTCTCACTGTTTCGATGTTCCAGTGACCCAGACTGGAACAGCAGGTGATACTCAATTTCCCTGAAATATTTTTTTAATACAAGAATCTTGAGAGCAAAGAGGATCTCAAAGCAACACATTTGAGGGAAAAAAAAACAATTGAGGCTTTGCAGGAAGTTAAGTCTGAGCGGTTTCTGAAATTACTGTTAAATTGGTTGGTGTTATCTGCCATCTTCACAGCTGTAAGCTGAACCACAGAGGGTGCTTTGCCTGCAGTCCTGCCTAGGAAAAGAGCAGTGCTTTGCCCAAGGCGTCTTAAGGCTTTTCTACAGAGAGATGTGTTCTGATAGAACCGCCCTGGTGTAATTACATTGCTGTAGTACAGTGAGCACACCTTGTACCTTCCTGTCACTTGCTTAGAAAAAAGAGCTGTCTGCTCAATGTCCATAGGGTGTGACTGTGACTTGAACAAGGAGATTGACCTGAAAGGCACCCAAACCTCCATCAGCTCCAAAAGCTTTACTGATGCAGCTGGGATATTCCAGTACAGAGAGAACTGAGAGACCCCAGGCTTTACTCAAAAACCTTTTAAGGGTAATGTTGGCTTCTTGTGTTTGATTTTCAGAGTGTCCATGAGCCCACTGGCCCCACTGAGGGCTACCTACAGCTGGAAGAACTGGTCAAGCAGGTGGTATCACCATTCTTAGGTTTGTGTGAGGATCACAGCTCCTCGGGTAGCACCTGCTTGCTTGGTAAGATATGCACATTGCACTGAAGCTATTGTTGGGGTACACAGGCTGGGTAATGGGAGGCATTTGTGCTGGAAAAGGAAACAGTGCATGACTCCATGAGAGACAGAAAACAAAACAAACTCGAGAAGGTCCTGATTAATGTTTCTGAATGTAGATTTTCGTGACAGGCTTTTTCTTTTCCATGACCTAGTGAACTATTAGTGCCCCATCACTGCACACACACACACTCCCACACACCCACAAAGTCTCCCCTCTCTCTGGAGATGAACTGGATTTTAAAACCCCTTGTCCATGCCTGGTGTACTGCTTTCACCATAGTGAGAGACTGTACCCAGTCCTTTGCTGCCTGCTCTCTGTCCCTGCTTGCTAGCCTGCTTCAGCTGCTGCGTCAACCAGCCTTTGCAAACAGCAGAACTGTTGCATATTAATTCTGAGAGATGACAGGGATTTTGCATGAAGTCTTCCTTCCATCTGAGGATTCTGTTTAAAAAAAAAAAAAAGAATTAAAATTCTGTGTTTAAAGTATGGATAAACATGCCTAGGTGAGAGAACGGGCACCTCACTGAAGGAAGAGCATGCTTATTCTGGGAAATTTCTTTCCACATGACCCAGGAGCTCTGCTTACACATGTGGCCAGCCAGAAGAGATTGGCTGGCTAATGGGCATAGTGTTAGTGATTTGATAGTCAAGAAGATTTAAATAGAACAAGTGAAGAAAGCTCCAGTCTCCCTCTGTTTTTATAAGCTCTAGCCTTTGCTTTGATGCAAAATTGTAGCAAGCTGGAAACCCACAACTTGTCTTGTACTACACTTTAGCAGTATATGGGAAAAGATGGTCTTGTGGTAGGAGAACTTACCAGGACTCAATCTGTGCCTGTAATAATCTCATGGCATTGCTTTAGGAAAACTGTGGCTCAGGATTTTTGTTCTTGTGGTTGCTGGGCAGTCAGATATCTTCTGTGCAAGCGAACATGGTTGCACAGTCCAGCGTGGATTTGCACATCCGATCCTGAGGCTCAAGCTAGACCAAAATCCCCTGTAAAAGTTGGACTTTGACAAATTTGATTGCTCTGCTGTTTATGGACATCTGCATGCTGCTGGGATAGTTTGAAAGGTAGCTGCCTGACCTGTACTGAAGTTTCTAGCTATCCTGGGTTTCTGCCAGCTGAATGAGGCATTTGTGCCATTTTAAAAAAAAGAAAAGCTACACAAACTGGCCTTGTAAAGTTTATATGCCCTAAAATAATTGAATTTACTTTGATTTTAGCTGTCATTTATTTGTGTATATTTCTAAGGTGGCCTTTTACCCCTGCTCCACCCTGTGCTGAGCATGAGGAAAGAAGGAACTTGTGTTTGCAGTACAAGACATAGACTGCAAAACAGCACTTTTCTGCAAATAATCATGGTATTTTCAAAGGGCTGCTGTGGAGGTGGCTTCTTCTTCTTAACTTTCACTTGTAATCAGACTTCTTTCTCTTCCTCTCTCCCTCTTCCACCTTTTTGCTTTCTCAGAACCAGTTTCTTCTCTCACTGGGCAGCCTATAATGGTGATGAAGCTCAGTAGGTTCCCTGGAGTAGCTTTTGGGAAGCACACTGTTGGGCTTTGGGTGTGCTTGCATTCTACACAGCTGCTCTGGAGGCCAAACTGCCCTCTGGACTGGAGCCTTCAGGGTAAATGAGTGGTGAGAAACGTGACTGAAGGTGTCTGATCCCAGCTGTGAGTGCACATAAGGCTTCAGCCTGCAAGGCTGCCGTATCTTAAGTTGATTTAAAGTGAGAGAGGTGTGAAAGGGGACAGGCCTGCTCACAGGGGAACTGCAGATGGCAGCATTCTCTCCTGCTCTTCTGTTAGCACCCTTCTTGCTTGGCCTGTGTAAATTAGCTGTAACCTGCATGGTAAGGCTGGAGTATGCCAAAGGGATCCAGCTGGCTAAGAAACAGGGTTTATATTGGGGATAGGAGAGAAGATTAAACATCCACACATCACTGCTGATCTGAGGTTGCTTGCAAAAAAAAAAATCCCAGAAAAACTCCTCCCAGTTTATATTCCGGGTCATAAGGCACCAAAATAGAAATAAAATTTGTAGTTAAACTATGTATGACAACTCCCTTGAGAGACTGTCTTTTGTGGCCAAGAAAGTAAAGGGGGAAAAGTAGAGCAATAAATGCATGTTCAGAGTTTAGCCTAATTTCACCTAATTTATTTTCTGAAGAGTCAGATCCCAATGCCCTTTAACACTACAGTTTGCTGTGGCTTGAGCTGCAGGTGAAACCTAAAGAGTGTATTTGCTGTAGCCAGCCTCAGAAATGCTTTTTGCATACTCTTAAGCATGAAACAAACCATTTTGAATTGATGTATTACTGGTGAAGTGTTGGCTGCTCACCTCCCTGCAACAATATAGAGTTTGTTTTCTGCTTTTCTTCCTGGTACAAGCTTCCAAAACTCTTACAACCTTCAGTGACGAGTACTTGGCTTTGTATTTTGTTACTCTCTCTCTTACGCTCTGCAGTCTTGGTTGGAAGCCTTTTAGATGGTTTAAAGGCTTCTGACTTTATGAAACGAGACCCTGCACTTCAGTGCAGTTTGTGAGAAACCAAGAGACACCTAGGGAATGGCTCTGTCAGCTGCTGCGGGGATAGACCCACAGGAGGTGCCCAGCATCACTTGGCAGCATCGCAGGGAGGTGGAAACCAGCAGGGGATCAGTAACAGTGTCTAATCCGACCTGCTGGGGGGATTACAGTGAGCCAAGGCACAAACTCTGACCCCTGCCTCTCTTCAAGCTTTCAGTGTCAGAATTGAAATGTGCTTCATGATACTGGGCTGGGGACAGTGCCTTGGAGCTGTGCTTTAGACCAGGCCTTTTTCCCCCTTAATGTTTTTGCTGAGCAGATGGTACAGCCCACAGCCATGCATTCTGTGTCACTGCCTTTCCCCTTCAGCACAAGTACTGCTTTTTCCTCGTGCCCCTTCTTGCCAGGCTGTTGTGGACTGTTCCTGTGCACTGTTAGGTGTTTTCTCTGTCCAGCCTCCAAACCAGACATGTACATGAAATGTTCTTTTTCTGGCATGATCTTTAAAAATGTGGTGGGATAATGCCAACAGAATGGCCTTTTCCTAGGCAGGTGGAGAGACTGTGTAGTGAAAGCATCAGGAATTCCACGTGGACAACAGCTAGTGGCACTTCGGAGAGAAATTTTTCAGAGAATGGGATGGCAATTCAAATCCCCACTGAATGGGTTTTTTTGAGATTTGTGTCGCTTTAGTGTCACTCATTTTAGTGAACCTGCATGTGAGAGTACCTGCTCGGTCTGCACCCCTGGTTACAGAGAAGAACACCAGGATGCTAAAGAGAGTCCCTTGGTTGCACTGGTGACTTTTTGGCTCACTGCTCTCGCAGGCAGCAGCACCTACAGCAGCACGGGAGGTCTCTCCTTGCTGGGGCAGAGGCAGATCTCCTCTCCCAACACCTAGCAGTATGAACAAGTGAGCTCCTGACTGTTTTCCAGGGGTAATGAGGTGGTACCCTCTGCAGCTGCACACTGAATTCTCTCAGTTCCCCGAGGCCAGCCTAGCAGTGTGGGCAGTGCTTTGTTTGTGTGCTGTTGACCATTCCCGCTTCCCTTTTCTCTTCCAGAGAGACGGTACTCCAGATCCCGTCCCAAGGCCCTGACCCCCCTGACAGAGCAAGAGGGCGAGGCTTACCTGGAGAAATGTGGAAGCATCCGTCGCCACACCGTTGCCAACGCTCACTCGGACATCCAGCTCCTGGCCATGGCCTCCATGATGCACACGGGAATGGTCATCGAGGAACCGGACACTTCTGACAAATGCCTCCTGCTGCAGCCCAGCTGCTTCAGCCACAGGCAGTGCTCCAGCGAGCCCAGCATTGCCGACGGCCCCGAGGGAGTCGTGGCAGCAGCCAGCAGGCAGGACCCTGCCGAGCTGAACTGCACCTCTGTCAGCTAGGAGGATTCTGGCTGAGGAGTGGAGAACTGTATGCACTAAGCTGGACAAAGTGGTGTGTCATCCCTGCTGGGGAAAAAAAGAGAAAAATAGGAATTTTGCTCATGTCACTGAAATGGCCTCGAGGGTTCTTATGGCTGAGAATGCTCTCTAGATATGTTTTTTTACCAGTCTGGGATCATTGTTGATGGAGGTACCAGGCTGCTCCCAATGACCACTGAGGGCTGCAAAGGTTTTGCTGTTGAACAGCACAGTCTGCCTTCTGTAAGCTTTCTCCCTCTACTAGTATAAACGTTCTGGCATCAGGGTTCCTTCTTTTTCTTTGGTATGATACAAAACCTGAGTTCTTTCTACTTTTCTCCATCTTTTCCAGTTGTGCTTCTCCTTTGCTCTTTGTCCCTGCAGTGGAGACCTTTGTGCTCAATGTTCTCTTTGCTTCTGGTGCTAGCGTGGTGAACACTGAGCACTGCATTTCTCTTTTGAAGTTGAACTCAGGGATGAAACCATTTGCATCCTGCAGAAAGATCTACTGAGGTGGCTTGTGAGAGAAGGAGATCCTTCACTTTGCTTCCCATGGGCATGGATGAAAAGTCCAAATCGGAATAGATCAGACTTACTTTTTTCCCAGACCTGAAGAGAACTGAGTATACGTGGAGTCTGAGCTGAGAATGTCATATGTACTTTATTTGGTTCCAGTCATATCTTGGGGGTTCTGGTATAAATTGGGTGCAAAGGATGGCTGGGGTGTGCAAATTGGGTGCAAAACATAAAACTGAGCATCCTAGCATTTGGCATCAATTTGCTCTCAAAATTTCAGTGGTGATAGGGCTATGATGAAAGAGAAAATCCAATGGGAAGGAGATGCTGCACCTGAGTGGGAGGTGTAAAGGTGCTTCTCAGCACTGGGCCATCGTGACTCCAGACCAGGAGGTGATGATCAGGATTTCATCCTGGGCCTGCCCTGGTACTTTTAGCGCTTGCAGATTTCGTGAGACTGAAGATAATCTGTGGGCTGTGAAAAGGAGTCCTGTCTCAGTGTATTCATGATGTGCTCCTGACCTCCAGTGGTATCTGACTCAGTGCAATATTGCTTTTGAGATAACGTGAGGGCTCTTTGCGGTCTCTGGTTCTGTTTTTATTGTGGAGATTAGGAGTGGGTCCAGTTTGCAGGTGTCTGTGTCAGGCACTGCAGCCCGCAGTGTCTGCTTTGTAGCATCACTTGGTACTCCAATGCTGCTTCTGTGGGAACAGATCCAATCTGTTTGAGCTGTCCCCTGGGATACTCTGCTGATGTCTTTCTAAGCAGATTTGCAAGTGTAATTATAGGCTTAGAGGTGAACTGAAATGCTGCCTTAAATGTCAAATCCCATTAAAAATATGGACAACTACCACTTGAATCTACTCCTAGTGGTACTGACTGTAAATAAATATGTCTTGACAAGGAAACAGAAGGTTAGGATGAGCCTTCGGGATGTTTTTTTGCATGCTGTGACATTAACTGCAGAATTTGCCCTGCTCCTGTTGGGCATTAAACATCTTCTGCTCCGCTGGTGGTACTGAAAGTACAGCTCTGGCCTGCCAGGATTTGGCCTTAGTAGCACGTGCAGCAAAAGGAAAGCAGATTATTATTTGGCAACAAAGCATCGGAAATACCAGCTACGAGCACAAGCCACGCTGCCTTGATGAATGAGGGCGTTGCTTTGTCTACTGTGGTTTGCAAACGTTGAAAGAGATACTTGGAAGAGCCTCCTTTTCCCTGCTGTCACCTGAGCTCTTGGCCTTTCGGGAAAGGCCAGGTGTTTAGATCACCAGCTGTGCTTTGCATGTCGAGGAACAGAGATCCAGTTGTGCTGGCTGCCTCCTCCTCCTCCTCAGAGCATCCCCAGTCCAGCAGAGGCCAGGAAGATGTGCCTTTAAGCAGCATTCCCTTCAGATGGATTATAGGATAAATTGCTCTCCTGTTCATAAATTGGACTGACCAGGCCCAACTTACTGTCGTGTGCTCCAGGGCAGCCGTGGATTGTGGTGGAGCTGCAGAATCTCTGTGGTGGCAGCCAAGCTGAGCAGACCATGCTGGTCTCGCCTCGGCACAGTCCCTCCAGCGTGGGGCAGGTGATGGTGTCCTGCTCACAGTTCATTTCTTTGGCCCTTTGCTGTGATTTAAAGCCTTCTCTGCATCACAGTGAGGTGTGTGGGGAGGTGGTCACCCTGCAGCATTTCAGTTCACTCCTATGAATGCTTTTCTTCTTTCTGTTTCTCCTGTAACCCATTTGCCTTCTGTAAATACCCAAACTATTTCGATTAGAGAGCGGCACCCTCTTTTATGGTGAAAACTAGAATGATTTATTTATTTCCTGACATATTCTTGGATCATCTCTAGGGCTAATAGGAGTTAGTCCTGGTTTTAACTTGAATTTCTTTTGTTTTACACATATGTATGATTTTAATTATTTTGTATCTGTTACTTTGCAAAAATTTGCACCAAGCCCTCTGAATCATGCACTTCCCCCATTGTTTTGTTTTTACGGAGAATTAAAGCTGGTGGCTTTACTTTGTAAAGTGAAGTAAACACAACTTGTTCTGTAAACCACACCGAGTGTATGGTCATGACCACCACATTTACAGCCACGTGAGATTGCACAAGCCTCTGCAAGTGCATTTCTTTTACAGGCTGGGTGAACCTGAAGGTGGCTGGAAAGCCGTGCCATGGTGGCAGTGTGAGGCTGGCCTGGAAGGGCCCTGGGAGCAGCTCTGAGGGGCAGTGCTGAGTGGCTGCTCTCCACTGAGGAAGCTTCCAGTCCCCTGGAAGCAGAGACTCTGTCACTGTGCCAGAGCTGCAGCATGAGAAGCGCTTGCATTTTGGCTACAAGGGTCTGGTTTGGGGTTGCGCTGTGTTGCTCACCGTGTCACACAGCTGTGACAGGGCCACAGGGTGATTCTTTTCTACCCTCGTGGTCACCAACTTGAGAAAACCTCCTGGAGGAGCTGTCAGAATGGGAAGAAGGAATTTCTCTCACCACCTCCTTAAGTCTGTTACCTTCTACTTTGATAATGACCTAGACTGAGTCACTTCTCATCGCACCAAATCTGTCTTCTTTTTTTACCCTGTCTCCTTCTTAAGGTAAGTGATTTATTGTGTGTCCATGCAATTCTGTCATAAACTTATTGATGAGGCCTTAGCAGAAGGCTATTCTTAGTACTACTGACCTTTTTCCTGATATTCCCCATAGCCAAGCACACTTTTATTGCCACAAAGCAGAGCTGCTTCTGGCCCTAGTGTGGTGGGCAGCAACTTGGTTTATTCTAATTCTTTTTTTCAATCAGAAGACTTGCAGTGGATCTTGCTGCTGGCACTGATGGCAGCAGGGTGAACACTGCAGGGTTTGGATTGCCCTTTCTTTTTGGGTCCAAATGGCAATGGGTTCACCTGGAAGGAATGGCCTTTTGGCACTTTCCACTGAGTCAGCAGCTAGAAAATACTTGGCTCTTAGAGGCAGCCTGTGTGTCCCAGAGAGGAGAAACTGCAGGTCTAGTGAGAGAGAAATTGTGGTGTTTATGGTGTGCTTTCTTATGTGAACTCCTTAATTCTGCTGTAGACTCAGAGTAGCGAACTTCCCTAACTGGATTCCCTGTTCCTTCCCATCCTGGCTCCTTCCCCATGCCAGCAGCAGGACTCCTGGGCCTGGCAGCATGCACCTTCCTCACTCTGAAGGAAAGGTGTGCTTAGACAAAGCCACCAAATGGGTGTCTAAGCTCCTGAAAGAGGCCAGGCTGGCTGTGTTCCCTGGCTGCCCCTTTCCCACTTGGGACAGGTCTGCACAGAGCCAGCGCTGCTTCCCACTCAGGAAAGCAGGTGAGAAAGCAAGACCCGCTCTGGCACGGATTCCCAGCAGTGGCCAGGGAATTTCCTAGGGGTACGTGAGCTGGAAATTCAGCCCACAGTCAACATTCTCTGTAGGAAAGTCATGGCAAATTTTCCTGTCAGTTAAAAGTGTGAAAAGTGGGGTATTTGGTATTTCCCTGAGCAAAGAGGAGGTAATTAGTCATCCTATTCATATTTCAAATATGGAAGGTGGATCTGGCAGGGCAACAGTAGGTTAAATAGGATATTCTTGCCCACACATTTGGAGAGTGCTTTCTCTTCCCCTTGCTGTCCCAACAGCTCCAGGCAAGGGCACCAAGCACTCAGCTACATAAACAAAAGCAGTAAAACAGAGGTAGCAGCTTTTAAAGCAGCTTAGTGGCAAAGGTACAGCTTATTCTCATCAGTATGGTGCTCAAAACTGCATGCTGTAAAATAGCTGCCACTTGCCACCCGAGAATTGGCTGCCCTTTGTTCATTACTTGCATCTGAAGATACCCTTGTTAGTTATATCCAACCATTATTTCCCCCTGGGAGAGCAAGTGCTGCATAATTGCTGTGCCAGTTTACATCTCTCCTATATGTAAGTTCATCCCTTCCAGAGGCTAATCCTGCCCCAGGCACTTCTCCAGGTCTTGTGAAAGCTGTCCTAAGTACACAAGGAATGGCAGTTCAGATGCTTGAGTAGCTTGGGTGCATTTCTTCAAGTGAGGAAAAGAAGTGACAACTCCAGTGCATGAGTAAGTGAACTGAAAATTGTCATTATTTATCAATAGTTACTTGCTGTGCACGGCCAACACGCTCTTGGGACCACAAATACGGGCTCATGTGGAGGAGACTCACCTGTATGGGAGAGAGCAGTGAAGAAGAGATATATGCAGGTAAAGGAAATAGCTGACTAGATTAATCTTCACCCAAATAATTGGTATAACAGAAGGTAGAGGCTTAATTATAGTTTGATCAGCAGACTGCAATGAGCAAAAGGAAAGTAAACTCCTTAAACAAAAAGACAATGGCTTGAAGGGTCCCACCTACCCTAAACTCCTGCCATAGCGCAGAGCAGATTTTCAGTAGCTGTGAATTGCAAGAGTATTCAGGGAGTTGCTGTTTGAAGTGCCTCTCATTTGGCTTCAAAGCTAATTCCCACTTATGCCAAGGAGCTAGTTCGTAATTCTTGTGGCATAATTATTATAGACTGTGCAGTAACAACCTCTGTTACATTGGAAAATAGATTGGAGCCAGAGAATCATTCTTTCTGACCTTGAAATTTATGAAGATGGCTGCATTGGCTCACACACAGGAGTTTCCTGTGGTTGCTAAAATAATTGAATTTATTTTTAATTTTTTTTTTTCAAACCTGATAGAGTGAGTTCTGTCAGAATAGCTCAGGCTTCTCAAAGAGCAGACAGACCAGTTACAAAACGCTCAGGGTTCAAGTCAGTACTGCAACAGGACTACCTAGAAAGTGACAGAATTTATTTCTATTAAATGTCAGTAAGACACCACGGACTCTGTGCCATAAATCACCTGCCCTGCAGACTCTGAGACTGATTTACAGCCATCGCTGGTAAGCCAGCCCTCTTTTCCACTGTGAGTTTTTAATCCTCTTCACACTAAACGCTCATTGACTAACATATCAATGGTTCTTGGAGCAGAAACTTGTTCACCCCTGTCCCCTATATATCTGTCTCATGGCTTCTCCATGACAAGTGCTAAACCAGTCTTTCTTCAGGCACGTCTCAGGCCAATGGATTGTGTGTTTTGCTGTGTGGTTGGATAGAAGAGATGAGAGGCTGGGAGAGGCTGTTCTGCAGGAGGGAACTGACAGTATGTGTGAAAAGTGCCTCATAAGTGGTATATGCACTACATCTACAAAAAACACCCTGCTCTAATAATTTTCTTTTTTTTTTTTTTTTTTTTTTTTTTTTTTTTTTTTTTTGGGAATGGGAGAGGAGTTTTGGTGTACATTTTGGGACTTTGAATCTCAGAGATTCAAAACCACTGTCCATTACAAGTTTGAGTGAGTGCAGAGGATTTCTCGTGATTTTCCCCCATCCTGTTTTTTCAGAAGACAGTGCTAGATGGTGATTACATGCTGAGCATCACTGCATTTGGTAGTGCAGATGGAGCTCCTCCATTCAGCCTGTCACTGAATGTCATCAGTCTCTCTTCTGGCTCTTAAATGTTGGGCATCTCTCTTCTCTGAAAGCCCTGCGGCAGATTGGAGACATGCTGCCCATAGTCCTAGTTAAATTCAGTGGCTCATCCTCAACAGCAGTGGGTTAAGGAACCTTTCTTGTCTGACCATCCCGGAGCTGCTCTGGCAGTCACACGCCCACCCCCTGAGCTGTGGGAAACCCAGGACTGAGCTGCTAAGGAAACCCTGTCTGACTGTGTGAGTGTGGGGTGTGCAGGGAGCCAAGAGGGGCACCCCTGGGGTCACTGGAGCCACCCGCTCTGAAGGGGCTTTGGCCCCAGCAGGGAAAGTCTGGGGCAGTGGGAGTGTGACTGACAGAGTGACTCCTGGGTCAGACAGGAAAGTTTCCTTAACAACTTCAGGGAGAAGTAGCTGCCACCATCTAGTCATTTCCCTGTCACAGTGTGTCCTGTAGTCTTTAAAAAGTCCTGCTCTTTGAAATCAAAAGTAAATGCTGCAGTAAATGAGACCCGAGAGCATTTGCCACGAGCCTCCTCCTAGCTTCTTGAAATGTGTGAGCTGGTGTGAACAAGACACCCACGCTTGTCAGGCAAACAAAAAAAAAAATAAGCTCATGTTCAAAAGCGTATTTCTTTGGCTTTACCCAATGTTTAATCTAATCCACTGTTTGTCTGCATCGACACAGCTGTCCTCCTGTGCCTGGGGTTTACAGTGTGGAGAGAAAATTGTTCAAGATCTGGACCTCTCTCATCTTTTTTCTTTCTTTCCTGACTAATTGTCGTGGGTAGCTGATTGACTCGCAGAGCCGATGATGCCTTCAGAGGGCGGCAGCAGCCTCTCTCCACCCCTCTGGCTTGGCAGTGCTTACAAAGGCTCAGCTCTACACGAAATAGTGAGAATCCATTCGGCAGCAGACCCTGCTGTTTGTAGGGGCTGTGGAGAGACCAGCAGAGCAGAATTAGGCCTTTGAGGGAGTGAATATTTGCTTTGCAGATGTGTTGTTCCTACGTTGCTTGTTTGGGGTTGCCATTACTGGGGGAGCCTCCAATGGGCTTTTGAGAGTCTTAGAGGAAAGCAAACTTGTCCCTGTCTCTTACCCTGCAAGCCCACCCTGGCTGTGCCTGGGACAGGGGCACTCCTCGCCTCTGTACCCACTGTGTGCACTGGGGTGCTGTGGGACCTCTGGCTTGGGCTGTACCAGGTGTCACTGCAGAAATTGTGGGTTTGGGAGGAGGAGGAGAGCAGAACTCATGGGCCAAGCCCTGAAAGTCTTTCTCGCAGTGAGGGGTCCAAAACTGAACACAGGATTAGAGATGGGGCTCAAAGGAACTATGAGGAAGTACAGTTCCATGGGAGAAAGGCTTACCCACACTTTTACCCTTTCTGATTTTGGTAAGGAGGTGTGATGGTGTTGGATGCACAGTTCTGGCTCTAAAACCTGGCGACAGTGGGACTGGACTGGGGCTATTTTCATTAGAGTTTATTTTTCTCATCTTTATATAGATACATGGTGTATTATACATGATCTATTTATAGTATACATTATACTTATATATATTTAATACAGTACATCAATATTATATTACATTTAATAACTTAAAACGTCTTTTTAGGTATATAATATACTTTATTATTTTTGTATTGAGTTTGTTATCCTTAGAATTACAACTGGACTGAGAATATATAGGAATCAGAAACAGGCAGAGGTTAAAATATGGCTCCTTTGCATTCACACTCTGGTTTCCATTGCTGTCTGAAAGCAGTGTACAAGGAACCAGAAAATCCACTGTGGCAGTTCATCGCTCTCCTGGGTGTTTGGTGGTCTGACCTTCCTTTTCCAAACAGTACTGGACTTTGGGACTAACCCAGACTTGCCTTTCAGGATCATTATGTTTCTACCCATATAAAGTCTTAAGTCCTTTCCATTCCCAGA
Source organism: Mohoua ochrocephala (assembly GCA_013398855.1). Lineage (NCBI taxonomy): Eukaryota > Metazoa > Chordata > Aves > Passeriformes > Acanthizidae > Mohoua > Mohoua ochrocephala. Next base: position 84,870 of record VZTA01002147.1, on the reverse strand, counting down.
GGATCCGAAAGCATGCACTGTACAGATCACTGAGATGAATTTAAAATATTCAGTCCCTGCATTTTATCTAGAAGGATGAGTACAGGCACATGCCTACATAAAGGACTTTTGCATGAAGAAACTCAAGCTCAGGGAGTCATTTCTAGGAGGTGAATCACACTGGAGGCACTTGCTTAGGCAAGTCTGAACTCCACTCTGTGAAGTTTATCACACCTGGGTGTGATACTGAAACTAGGAACACTTGTATGTGTCACTTTTCCCTGGCAGTACCTACGCTCCTTAAACACCCTGTTAGCAGAGGCCAAGGTCATACCTGGCTGAAACTATTCCTTTATTAAAGGCAGCAACAGAAACAAAGTTAAATCTTGGAGAGGAACAAGTCCATGCATGCAGGAATACCAGAATGGAAATACAAATGCTAACTCAAGCATATTGTTGTAGGACTTAACAGGCCAAACTCCTGGACTTCACACCTTCACCTGACACCTGCTGTGTGAGCACACAGCGAGAGGAGCAGCTGCTGCTGAAGACGGAAGGGAAAACCAGCAAGTTACTAATGCTGGTCTGTAGCAGGAGTCAGGACTCTGCACATCAGGTGAGGCAAGGAAAGGTTTGTGGCTTTGCCTTTTCTTTTTTTTTTTTTTTTTTTTTTCACTTTTTCAATTTTCTATTTTTTTTTCTCCAGTGTGTCAATTATCAGTTGAGTTTCATGGAAATCAGGTTGTCTGGAAGGGCTAAGAAACTGAAACCTCACTTTTTTGGACAGTTTATCACAGGGCTTTTAACAAGCTATCATTCCTGTTTCTAATCAGCTGAGAGAATTTTCAGGAGGAGGAGGGTTTTTTTCCAAAATTGTCAGTACCCAACTGCTAAAACACTGCTCTGTTCATGCCTTGTTCCCTTCGCTGTTGAGTGGGATAAATGTCTGGACAAAAACCACCAAAAAACACAGCCATTCTGCCCCAGGCCAGCCCCTGTCAGGTCAACCCTGCTGGTACCCCAGTGAGAAACTCTCAGCTGGGATCTTCAGGACCACCGGGTGGACCAGGGCTTTTCCCCTGCTTCATCAGCAGGTGACTGGCTGCAATAACCATCCCCCCTGGCATGGCAGAGCAGCCAGCTCCGGGAGGCAACAAAGAGCTGGCTGGAACAAAGGAGCAGCACGAAATCACTCAACTCAGGAACACCCAGGGGCTGCATGGCCTCAGAGATCAGTCAGAGCACAAACCAAAAGGAAAGGAAGGCTCATTGGTTGAGCCGGGACTGCAGCTACTAAGGAAATTATTTTCCTGTTGCACAATCTCCTCCTCGCACACAGTTTCATGAATTTTCCTATTCCATCAGAGAGGAAAACCCCCAGCCAAAACGAGCCTTTCAGAGCTGTGAAATGCAAGCGGTTGTTTCAGTGGAGCAAACAGGTTCAAAGAACGTGATCACCAGAAGACCAGGCAGTGAAGCAGGGCCCCAGCATCTGAGCAGAAAGATTATCTTCACGATGCTGTAGCTCAGTCTTTATCTGCTCTGCATTCAGTATGCAACAGCAAGGTAAATTCTTTTTTACAATTTTTTTTTTTTGAAACAGAAAATTGCTGTCATTTAGAGGGGTTGAGAAATAATGACAATCGTTCCACTTGGGATAAAACATGAGTGAGGAGGGACTCAAGATATGACCACTACTACAGAATCTTTCTGCTTCCGTGCAGACAAGAGGAAATGAAAAAAGAGAGGACAGGAGAAACAAGGACAGTTCTGGCTGAGGGTTGGCTTTTTTTATTGCTGTTGCGAACTGGAAAGGACTGCAGAACTAGCATGAACTCTTCACCCATTCTGAGCCCTGACAAGCTTCAAATAGCTTAAGCACATATCTGCCTCTGTGTTTAGCGACATATATTTATCAGAGTGGTTAAATTTAATTGTAAAAATCTTAAAACCGGTAAAGGAAAAAGACGTGAAGGCCACAGCTCCTGCCATTTGGCACTTCAAGATCACTAAGACTGTCAGGTCCTGTAAGGGTGGTGATGGCACAAGGGTCAACTCAGTCCAGTGTGGTCAAGCTGCCCCTTCCAGATGGAGTGGGCAAAGGCTGGGTGGTGGCAAATGCTGAGGGTGAGACTGGTGCCAGTGAAGTGTTTCCTTTGGTAATTTTTTTGTGCTAGCATAAAAATTTCCTATTTGAGTGGTATGAGGTTTTTGTTTTGTTTTTTTAATCCAAGATGAGTAACAGGCAGAATTTATCAGCCCTCTGACTCATTTCATCCAGACAGGCCTAGATTCCCTCCTCACCATTTTTGGTCCATTAACCTCCCCTTGTATTGCCTTTTATTTGCTGCATATGCCAAAACCACACTCGACCCTTTTGGGGCTAATTCAGGAAGTTTTGTTGACTTCTGTAAATGCTGTCTTGGAACAGGCTAGTCACAGCTCCTAAATGAGAGACAGCACAAAAGAGCTGAAGTCTAGCACTGCGTCGCAAGGAACGGCTTTTGGGGGTGAGGAAGGCAGCAAAGCACCTCGTTTGGCACTAGCGAAGGATTTTAGCTAAAACAAACACGTTCTTCTTGTGAAGTCACTGCAATGAAGTGGTATTTGTCCAGGAAAATATCCAGTCAGAATATCCTGCTCCGTATCTAATTGAGCCATTTTTTTTCAGAAATATACAGGGACATGACCCCGTGTATTTACACGGGTGGGAACATGCTCCTGTATTGCTGCTCTTCTGCTTCTGCACTTGGTCTTTCCAGTCCTGGGGCAGCTGCAATTGCCGGCTTTTCCTGCTTAAAAAAAGGCCATTATTACTCCATCTCATCAAAAGAAGATTTTAGTGCACTTAAAATATGGACCATTAAAAATGGATTAACACAACAGAGAACCAGTGTCTGAGCAGGCCTTCCTAGCCATTACTCATGGAAGCTATTAGGACCAACCTGGATGAAAGACAAAGTCATAATTAAGTTGACATTAACTGCACATTACTGCAGCATCACTAAATTTACTCAGAAGAATCTTAAGGTTTTGAATGTCCCTTCCTGCAGATGCTATTAAAAAACAGATCCAGGCTGAGATAAGTCAGGGATTGCAATAAAGCCCGCACTTCTCTTACTGACAGAGGAACTCCCTCTGGTTTCTGATCTGAGAATCCTGCAAGAAAACTTCAGCCCATAGTTGCTTTTGTGACAAATAAAACCAGCAGGCAGATGTGGCCAGAGAAATGACAGTGTGCGGCTTTTTTGAGAGTTACATCTTAAATTACGGGATGGTTATGAGAACCCTTAGTTTATTATCCATTACATGAGCTGTATCTTTTAGTAATGAATAAAACTATCAATACCCTTTACGAATGCCAGAAGGTTTTTATCTTGAAATATATTCTTTGCCTTCTTGGTGCTCTGCGATACCAGTCACCTCTGAAACGCACAAAACAGAGAAACCACCACAGCAGTCCTGTATCAGTTAGTATTTCTGAAGAGCCCTCCATACGAATAAAGACGCAACAGGCAGTGCACAGTTTAATTAGTTTATTTTTTAAAGTTCTGTCAGAAATATAGCTGTGCCTTAATTACAAAATATATTAAACTATCTATCAATACATCCAAGGGAACGGGAGTACTTCCATTTTGTTCAAATGCAAACCTTTAACATTGACACAGAATAATCTTTGCATCCATCATCAATGTATTTGGTCTGCTGCTATCTCTAAATAAGAATAGAAAGGTCACCCTGATTTCGTTTCATTAGCAAGTTTAATCCCTTGACAGCAAACATGACCAGGCATATCATGAGACCGCTTAAAAAACAACTCTATACATCTCACATTATCTGAGCTCCCACATATACATTACATACCAACATTTTTAGCAAAATAATTTTCCCTGCCCTGCAGGGGAAGACATTCAGAGGCAAAGAGATAACATGTTCGTAATATATTATAATTGGAAAATTTGTGCCATAGCAGCTTTGCAAATACACGTACTAAGAGCTGGTGACTTAAAACATGTTAAAGACAACAGAAATTGGGAAGATAAAAGAAGCTAAGCCACTTTATAAACCACCTCGAGATCTAGCAATGCTGCAAAGCATTAAGTTACAGAACTAAACCCCATCGCTGAACAAGTTGCACGGTACATGGGTTAAATCCCTGTATTTCTTTGTTTAGGAGACAACTCTCAATGGTGCAGACCCTTATCCTTCCCTTTAAATAGTTCTAGCAATTATACCTCAATCCACCATGGTAAAACAAGTTCTCAAGAGATTTGGAGAAAGGGGAAAGAGGGAAATGGAACAAGTACATGAATAAATATTTCATTAACATTTATAATCTTTTCATGACAGCAAGATTGAACTGATACTCAGCAAATTAGCTCTGACAGTCTCTCATGTAATACTCTGACATTACAGTAATTTGACATCACTCCGCGTTCTAGTTGGTAATATAAAAATACAAACCCAGTAGAAATAGCAGCAGTGAATAAAGCATCCATATTGCTATGGCCAATACAGCATTATACACACAGTAGCCTTCTATTCCCTATTGGCTTGTGCTATTGTACAATTTTAACCTGAATCATTTAAACCCTGCCACCAAAGGGAGTCTCCTCCTCAGAGGCAGAAGTACATCAGATCTAGCAGATAGGGCTCAAAGCAAAGATTCCATTCAGAATGCAAATCTTCAAAAGCAAAGAAAGTGTTAATGCATTTAGTGGGTCTTGAGCATAAATGATTTGAACAGAGAATAAGGACATTTCTCTTACTGCTAGAGTTGAGAAAGGATCTAGAGCAGGAAGAAGCCCTCAAAGTGTTTCTTCTGACTGCCTCTCCCTCCTGCCCTCCAAAAAGCAAGGGGAACAAAAGAGAATGGCAGTGTTTAAGCATCCTGAAAAAACACGGATAGGTGACACAGCCTGAAAATGGAGAACTCGTGTACAGTGCCTTCTGTGCAGAGTGGCTCTGTGCACTGCCATGGACATCGACAGCTCTTGGGTAAGAATGGCTGAACTACTGGGAGTGCCCCAACTGAAGACACTCCGGAACAATGCAGCTGATAGGATGAGGCTATTCTTTATAAAATCTACTTTGGTTTTAAAGCTGAGATCTTTCCGTATTCTGAGTAATATATGCTCACCTGTCCCCTAATGACAGAGAATACACTAAAGTCACCAGCAACTAACTGCATTCACCATTAGCCAGGAAGTTCATGTTTCAACAGTGACAATACTCCACTGACCACAATCCCTCTTCCATCTAATAGGTTCTACTTGCAGAAGAAATTTTACTCATCTGGACATGATGAACAAAGTGGTAGGCTGGGTCCTCGAACTTTCACCTCTCACGCAGGCAGGCAGAGTATCCTCCCAAACCACTCAAGTAGAGTAGTCTTTCTTTAGTCTTGTATATATTAAGCAATGTGCCCTTTCCCCACTGGTATTGCTTTGATGAGGCCACATAGTTGGAACACTCTTCAGTAGCTCTTAAGCTGCAGTGTCTCACGTCTTTAGGTTGTTTCACTAGCTTGGATAAATAATACACATAAGCTCGCCCATTGCTTAGTTCTTTCTCCAGTATGGGGACGTGTACTTAGGTTATGGGGTGAACAGAACGTTTTTCTTCCCTCCTTTTAAAGACAGGATTCAGAACTCTATCAGCACCATGATAAATTAAAATTTTTAGCACCAGTGAACTTGAACTATTCAGCTTTGACTGGTCAAAACTAACATTTACATGGCATACAATCGGTCAGTACAGAAAGCAATAATACACACAGCATTAGGAACCTCATGAATCCTTGACACATTGAATCTAGTGTTTGATAAAGGAGTAACTGTGGAAGCCAGATTTTCTTCCTAAAAGCAAACAGGATTACACTTTTTCCTCACACTGCTGAATTAACAGGCTTTCCTTACCATCCAAATCGCTGAGTTGGCCCAGCTCCTATTGTCTAAAAGGACAGGAGATACCCACAGCAGTTGGATGCTGATATGGCCAGCAGCCCACGGAGAATTCATAGGGGATAACATGGGTTGTACATCACCCACAAATCCAAGAGATCACTTCAACAGATGCAGGTCCCAAGTTCAGCTTTGGTACAAATTCAGGTTTCAACAACAGTACAACAAATTCTGCATCACCCTCTCTGGTGCATCCCTTTGCTCATGTGTCCACACAACCTGAAACATGTCCAGCACTAGGAGATTCCACCAGCACAAAGGGATTTCATTCAAATGCTAAACTTTTATATCTCTTGATGATTGTAGTTGACATTCTGGGCCTAGAGCACACACTTACAGAAAGATTTATCAAAATAAAGACAATTAGGGAGGCACTTTCAGACCACATGACCAAAATTTCTTCAGTGAATGCAACTCATAGTCATTTAGCCTTCTCTCCACAACACTACCTCATGTCTTTTGGAAATACCAGCATCAACTCTACATCAACATGCAACTTCCTGAAGGAGGAAAGGGTCAAAGCATACCTGAACCCTTGGTGACATGAACAAAGTCTTAACCCTAACTTCAAACTTCAAGAGACACATAGCCAATGCAAAATTCTAGATAAGTCAATACAGAAACTCTCCCAACTTTCCCAAGCTCTGTGAAAAAAACAAATGAAAAAAATCCCTCATCTTTATTAATTTTGCTACTTCCTTGCAATAGCATTTATTCCAAGGCACTGAGGTGAAGACTTACAGGTCTATTTGATATGGCCAAAGTTTTACCAAACTGAGATGCACAGGTTCTGCAATAGGATTTTCCTGTAGGCAGTTAAGTTTTGATTGACACTTCATTTAGTTAGCTTGCTACGGAAGTAGCTTATTATTTTAAGAGAGAACCTTACCAAATATTTAAACGTATGACCTCATACAGAAAAAAATACACCAGCAAACAGCAGAGTTCCATTCAGGTGAAGATCAACTATGTTGGCAACTATGATCTTTTACAAACGCAGCCTTTGTGGACAATGGAGCACTTTTGTGATCTGTGTGGGACGACACGAGTAAGGCTCCATTCCCCTGGTTAAGACTTACAGGCTACATGGCTCCGTCAGTACTGCGGGCCTGGAACCCTTCCCTGCGGACACTGTTCAAGTCCAGGCGCGTTAGAACCTCGCAGCGCACCAGGAGCGTGTCATCCTTGATGAAGGTTCTCTGTTTCAAGTTCTGCAGGTGCATGAAAGTCACATAACCAAAACCTTTTGGATTGCGGTGAATCGTCGGTCTCTGGAAGGCCAGTAGCTCTGGCTTGGCTTCCATCACCTCTTCATGGTTCTGCCTTTCCGGCCCTTCTGATTGATCCAAAATAGAAAGTCGTATGGTGCCTTGGAAAGGCCAGGGCAGGTGGCTGTCATATTCCCCTTGCATAGTGTGGACAAACAGAGAGATAAAATTAGCGCAGCGCTGAGCATTCGGTAACTGGATATGCAGGCGCAAGCACAGCTTGTAGCCAGGCTTCCCCGTATAGAAGCCAGGACTGTGCATCACTACGGGTCTCTCTTCTTCCTGGGCTTTCTGCAGTCCACTGAAGTTCTCAATCTTCCAGATATAAATACCATTACATTGCTGTGCCTCCATTTCAGTAATTTTCCCCTCCAAATTTCGGATAGTACGTTTGAGTTCTGCCATGTGAGTGTTCTGAGTCTCCATTTTAGCAATGAGTTCCCTGATTTGGTGATCTTGTCTTACCAGACGACCTTCCAACTGCTGAATAGTTTCCTTGAAGTTTTCAACTTCTGGATTGCAGTCATATGCAGCATGTGACACGTGTGAGAAGAGGGCAGACTCAAAGGGTAGGCCATTGATGAAGGGCACAGGATTTGCAGCAGTAACGCTGATATTCTGAAAACTCTGAGCCATCATTCTCATGTGAACTTGAGTGAACTCCTGCATATGTCGTGCCAGTTCATTCCTTTGCATCTAGGATTTAAGAGATGTGGCATTAGGAACATATCAAACGTTATGTGCAATCACATTTTAAATGTGGCTCTGAAGAAAATCAAACAAGTAGTTGCTTTTGTCACGTGAGAAAAACTGCAGCGTGAACCAAGGACAAAGGTGTAACAAAACAGCACTTTACCAATGGAGAGCTCCAAATTTAAGATCACTGTTAGGAAAAATGAAAAAAGAAGTTCAAATAGCAGTGGGCAAATCACAGAAGCATTTAGGTTGGAAAAGACCTTTAAGATCTTTGTGTCTTTGCCCTGATGTTGATACAGCTGGGTTTCAACCTAAGTATACATATGAAGTAGTTCCAGCATAGAATTGTTAACCTGGGAACTTAAGATAGAACTGACATCAATGACTGCAATACAAATCAGATATGTGCATTATTGTTTTTGTTGGCTTGGGACTTTGGGATGTCACAAGAATATTCTCATTAGAATATTTATCATTAGTAATAGCATACTGTACTGTTGCATAATTCTATGTGATGTTTAATAAGGGAGCCTTTGATTGTATTTTTACAGAAGCTGCAGCATCTCCAGGAAAACAACAAAATTTAAATTCTCCCGAAGAGACTGAGAACAACTTCTTAATAAAGGCCAAGACCTGCACTTCAAATGGAGGCAATTTTGAGCAAAAGACAGGAAGTATTTCAGTAGTGCATACCATGAGAAATAGGAACAGTATATTTCAAACTGTGCACCTGAAAAAAACAAGATATGATGAAATATGGAGGATTTTATACTGAAAACGTTCTTGCCAAATATTCCAAAGGCATGCACTGTGTGTATATTCAGGGTCACCTTCTTGTTAATGAGCCTTCATGATAAAAAGATTCGGATTTTACAGGAGTGATAACTTCCCTATGAAACTATGGTGTACACCTTCAGTAACACTGTTCAACTCAAAATAAAGATATGGTGAAAGACTATTAGTGATAAATAACATTTAGAATTTTTTCTGTGTCATAAGTCAGCACTGTATTCCCTTCACTGATTTGCTAAAATGCTCCATAGTACCAAATGGTGTATGAAAACTGATGTGGAAATGAAGGGGAAAGACCCATTTTTACAAAGAGATATTAAAAAAACTAGAAATAAGAGTATCTAGATTAATAATTTTAGAATTTAATAAAATTGATTTTCTTCATGGAACTCCAAGAATCATAAGTGTATTTGGCCACAGCTTTGGAAGAAATGCTGAAAGCTACTTTATTGACATGAAAGCTGAGAAAACACGAAATAATAAAAGCAAGGTCATCAAGCAAATTGTTCACGGAGCTTTTTAAATTTGAAAAGGCAATTTTGAAATGCAAGGTATCAACATGTAGGTTTCAGAATTAAGATACCTCAAAACAAAAAACCCACAACCACAAATCATTGAGGATTTTGGGCTGCTGAATGAGACAAGAATAGGAAAACACATTAAAAAAGCAATAGACAAAATCATGCAGAAGGTCTGCAATTCATGGTACTGATAGAAGGCTTACCTTTTCAGGACACCCAAAGGCACTGTAAAAACATGGTACCGGGGCAGTAGGACAATCATTGTCATAATGGTTAGGCATCTAAAACAAATCAGATTTGGTATTACTTCTTCATCAACAGTACTCTCTTATAACATCCAAAAAGGATACAGCTGGATGGATTCTGAACAGGTACCTGAAGTCAGATCAGCTTATACCTACATAATTTCTTAAGGGAATATGGAAGTTTTGAACAAGAATGTTAGCTGATGATAAAAATTCTACATCCTACTGGTATGTACTGTAACAATTCATTGACTTTGTTCTTACGTTAGGCCTCAGAAAGCATTCAGGTTTCCTTGCTAGACCAAACACCTTTTGTTTCCAGCCTATCCTCCAGCCAGATCACATCCATTTCCTTCCCTTCTGAAGGACTACTCGCACATAGTTATTGTGTCTCTTCAATTTTTGTTGTGGTCCATGTTTTCCAGATCCAGATCAGTCATCTCACTGCTCTGGATCCTCCCTATCCACCCTCCCTCAAAAGCATGACAACTTCAGCTGATGCCTTACGAGCCCTAAAGAGAGCAAAGGATAGTTCTGTGTTTCACAGGCAGAATCCCTGTTTGTATAACCCCAGGTGTTTGCCTTGTTTCAGTATCACGATGAAGCACAACACAAGGCTAATACAGGTCAGCTATTTATTATTAATAATGTTTAGCCTTCTCTGTTCCCCACTTCTACAGTTCATTATTCTACCTAACAGACCTTTTCCTTTGTCATTACTAAGTTCAATCCTTAATTTTTCAGAGTATTTGTGCAATTTTACAAGATCCCTCTTTATTTTAACCCAGGCCATCAACATAGTTGCCATCCCAAATTAAATAAATCAACATTTATCATTTTCCTGCCAATGAAGTTATTATTGAATAGAAGAAATAAAAATGGCTATTACAATAGTAATGGACAAGGAGAATTCCAGCCAGCATTTGCAGTTTGACAGTGAATTTACTTATAGCTACTTTCCAACAGTGGCTTTCCAAGTACAAATACTCTCCCTCTGTGCCCAAATCAAAGCCTCCTCTTGTAATGTCAGCCATAACCACTGGCAGTTGTTGGTATTTTTTAAGCTCCATTCAAGATCAAAGACATGCAGCATAGCCCCTGTCAAGAAGCAGTACAGCTGAACAATGTGATGTGCAGCCAAAATCCTACCGAGGTTTGCCAGACTGCAGCTGCAAGCTGGAGCAGCATTTAAGGGAGGATCACACCTGCGCTGGACACTTTCAGAGAGAGGCAGGTAGTGATTTATCAGCTCATAGACAGACTGTATCTCCAAGTTTAATTTCAGATTAAAGAAGCAATGTAAATATGAAACATCTGACTCGGAATAAACAGAGAAAAAGGGAGTCTCTTACCTGCTCTCTGATGAGCACCGTGTTGCAATATTCGCAAAATACATTGGCAAGTGGGCAGGTTTGGTCATGAAGCTTAGTGATCAAACAGGAAAAAGAAAGGGAAGAAAGCATCAATAAAGTTACCCAATTTAAGAGAGGGCTAATCACCCTTGACCAGACATTATATTTTTATTTGTATTCCAAATTTTGCATTTAGCTGTATGCAACTGTGAAACAAAGACAATCCCTTTACCCTGAACAGTATGTTTTCTATTAGTGTTTTTTCCTAGGCTTATACAAGAGATTCATAAAGTTGCAGATACTTTATTTCCTAAAGCTCTTATGCTCCGAAGAAGTCTGAATTTAACCAGAAGTTTCTAAAATTCACATTCAATTGTACTGGAACTATATGAAAGCTTTTGTTTGGTTGGTTTTTATTTGTATTGTTGGACTATATGAGGTACGTTTGATTGACAATTCACAATATTAATATCATGACATTTAATAGTCCTTGAGGCAGAACATATCCATGGAGATAAAGAAATGCTAACAGCAAAAGGAAAGTAGTATCCTCAGTACCACCCAAGTGAAAAACTGCAGAGCCAGGAGAAGAATTTAGAAATTATCTTGGTCTTGTGTGGTGGTAGACATTCCCAAAAGATTTATCTCCTGATACATCCTCTCTCCCAGGCATAAAACCTGCAAATGTAAATACTGCTTTTTGTATTCTACTGGCAGTAGATACTGGCCTGTCTGATGTTAAGGTCAGAAATCAATGGTTCTTACACAAGTCTCCTCACACCACATGGTTCCCAAGAAGTTTGTATTTAAGGACAATCTCTCTCCAGCTTTTGCCTGTTCTAGTCTCATGTCCTGAGTTGGTAGCTTCTCAGCTGTGAAGCAGCACAAAGAGCTCTTCTAGACCAAAAACCTTTCGGTTGTTTGTTTTTTTTTAACTGATGTTCCCTTTCCAAGCAAACCCATGTGAATACAGGTTGACAAACAGACTCCTGCTAAGTACCTCTTTATCTTCATAGGCCATAGACGTGGCACAGTTTGGGCAACACACTTGACGCCTCGGACACTCTTGGGTCATGTGCTCTTTCAGATGGTTCTTCGGGAAGGTTCCTTGGCACTGTGGGCATTCCACAGTGGAAAAATCACACTGCAGCTGGTGGTCCTGCAGAAGGGCAGAAGAGGGATTTGATACTTCAAACAAGAACCATCATCTCATCCGTTTTCAAGAGAAAGCACAGTGCAAGACAAACAAATCATCATCTTTCCTTCATGCAAGGAAATCCTTCTAACACTTATGCTGACTCTACCAACAGCCTGTTACTGTCCCATTACTAAGGTCAGGGTTTCATGTATTCAGAGCTTTAAGAAAGCTCTCAGTAAGAATTTAGTTTTATATTTATCCTTTTAACGGCATTTATGAATGTCCTAAACAATTATATCAACTCATATATGTAGCTACTTCAAGAGACTATTAAACTGACTTTAAGAAACTTGTGTGAAGTACAGACACAGGTGATCAAAAGACATGAATGATCCTCAACAGAAAGCTGCATTGGTACAATTGTCATGCACTATGATGTTCACTTGAGAATCACCTAACTACAATTAAATACTCATCAAAAAACAAATATGCGTAGCTATGGTCTTGAAAGAAAAATGCACTGAATCAGCATAAATGAGTACCAGGTATGACCGTCTATTTATTTGGAATTTTTACTTGTCCATGAAAGCAAGGTTCCGTATGTTCAAAACTAATTCTCACCTCTAAGTGCCTGAGCTCCATCTTCATGCTGCAGCCCTTGTTGGGACACTTAACCATTAATGAAAGGATTTCCCGTTTGGCGAAGTTGTCAGGAAAAAGTTGATTTTCAAGCAGAATTTCATTGTCTACAGGACATTTGTGACCTGCATCTCTACAATGCAGAAAAGCAAGGAAAGATATTTCAATACTACGAACAGATTTCCAAGCCCTTAATTTAAAATATTTTTACACCAGCAAGACATTAGTGGCCAAATAATAACACAGTAAGAAGATTTTTGAAAACAATGGTATTTATGTGGCAATGACCAGAAAATATGGAAAGTATTTCAGAAAAATTGAAAACACACTTTCACTGGAGGTGGAATGACTGGGGTTGCAGCACTTTTCAAACTCAAACACATTTTATTTGTACAAATGCCATGTTAAGTACTCTGGAAACAAACTCGAGGAATATGTAAAGACACTAAGAACTTAAGAGTCCTGTTTCTGTAAGTACTTCACACATCAAAACATCAAAGAATATTTCACATACTACTGCAAAACAATTCTTTAAACGTTCTTGGACCTCCTCTCATTTCTTTCTCATTTTATAAACAGCCAAGGTGATCACAGCTAAGAAAAAAAAGCAAAATTGTCTTTTTTTCCAGATTCACTTCATCTGTTTGGCATTACATCACACACTGCTCAGTTTGCTGGTTTTGTTATACAACCATTTGATCAGTTGGTCATCCTCCAATTTGATTATACAGCAATCAGGGTGGAAAACTCCAGACACAGAAATTATTAGTAACTATGAAAATTACACTGGATTTGGAACTGGGTGTTGCATCTGAAACCATTTTGACAGCAAACAGACTGGAATTCAGTGCTAACTGACAAAGGTTTGGAATCTGATGGAACACGAATGCATGCAACCTGCACGAGATAACTAACAGCCTGTTCCAGTTCATCAGGTTCTGTCTACCTGCATTTAAATACAAAAATCATTAGAAATGTAGTGTAAAAAAAGGGGATCATCTCCAACAAATTTTCCCCTATCAGCTCACTCTGAAAGCAGTAGGCTTGATATTGATTCACAATTAAGTAATGCAGTTAAAGAGGCATGAGGGATCAAAGCTCCTGAGTGCTAATGGAAACAGCAATAAAATGGAAAAATACATGGGGCGGAAAAATGTCAGAGAGCACTTGTGGTGCAAGGATCAAAGGCCAGATCATTGTCACTGCCTGCGAGCACGAGGGGAAGTAGAACCTAGCAGGCTGTGGAGACCAGGAGGGAATTTATGTTCTTTGTTGGAAAAGGAAATAATTGCTCAGCAACTCCATCAGCAATGCTGCTAGAGGAAGTGGAGGTAAAGTAGTGACTTCAAATAGAGACAAAGAACTTCCTTTCACAGCTTTTGCTTGCAGAGCAAGCTCACCATATGCCCGAGTCATACTCCTAAACAAGTGGAAGAAAGAAAACACTTTGCTTGCCTTGTTTCAGAGCTCCCTGAGCTACGATCGGTGTGATCTTTGTCACAAGCCAGGAATGTTCCCTCACTTCACAACCTACAGGAAATCAGTTTTCACAGGTATAACTTGGTTACAAAACCCTTGTTTAGTGGAGTACAGAGATAGCTCAGTAGGTCTGCTGTAAGACAGCAGCTTTATGTCTACAAAGAAAAGCTAATCATGAATAAGAGCAGCCAACAACAAATTAATTTGAAATATGGTTTACCAAATCTCCAGTTTAAATAACTAGCAGATAAAGGGCAAAATAAGAATGAATTGCAATTTTCCAAAGTAGGAAAGTGTAGTAAGGAAGAAGCAGTAACCCACTGCAGGATATTAAACAGGCTTCAAACACTATTTACAAGGATCAGGATTGTGTTTAAAACACTACTTACACCCATCACCAGACAAAGATGTTGCTATATATTTCCTGTGACAGAATTGAGTTCACGCACCTCGGTTCTAACTTACATTACAGTGAAGGCTTTCCTATGCTGGAATTATTTATCACATTGCGCTCTGCCACTCACAACAGTACCTGTGAAACAACGGCCGTCTGCTACAAAGTACAATGAATATTCCTATAATTTCCCTTGAGATTAAAATACAGGTATCAAGAGTAAAGCCAGAATAATTTTGAAGGAAAAGCCTGCTCCGTGATTTTAACAAGTGAGCGCTTTAGCCGAGAAGCTGAGACAGCTGGTAGAGACTTTAAATGCAGCCATGCCAGACACTGGATGAACTGCCAGCACCCAAAGATTGCCCTGCTGCCCCTTGTTACCTCACAACTCTGCTTTTCCTATAAACAGAGGTTCAGGTATTTGGCAAGCTCTCCTATAAACCCTAAGTCAGCTTTGCCCTAAGATATAGGAGAAGACCGGAGTGAAATTGAATTAGCTACGGCACCTGAAGTCAGTTCTTCTAAACTTTCCAATAATGTATTTTGTTGACAAGTAACGTTTGTAAACTCATTTGTAGTTACTTAGGTAGATAAGCTTCTCCTCTTCCATGACTTATAGCACTTCAAAGCACTTCAGACAGCTTTATTTAAAAAGCTGCCAAGACTTTCTGGGAGGCAAACATTTACTGTGATCAAATCTCATCTAACCATGTCCTTCACACATCGTAAGATCGAAGAGTCCAGTTTTTAAAAGGTTTTCAAATCTTTTTTTCTAGTTGCAGCCACAACTTCTTCAACATGAACAACTACAATTGTTTGTGGAAGTCACAAGAAGCGATTACTCAAAAAAATGCTTGTCCATCCTTCATCATTTTAAATCCTTAATCTCTGTGTTCACTTGAGCTATGACAGTGGGGAAATGAGGAATAAAGAGAGGCACTTTTTCCTGATCAAATGAAGGCTGTGACAATCACTTAGTGAAAAAAACCAGTACTTAGAGAATGTAAAATATCACTTTCCATTTTCATTTTAGTTCAGTAGAAGCTTCTCAATACCTCAATCAATCTGGTACTGTAGACAGTACATACTGCAAATCGATACTGTACTGGAGACACGACATAATCCAAATCAATAGCTTGATCCATGGATACCAATTACACATGCAGTTCAGCCCTTCAGGGATTCTGAGAGGTCTGGCACTTCAAGCTGTCCTCCCTGCTTTCACAGGCATTCACTCAAGCTGTCCTCCAAAGACAGAGTTCAGTGGGGAATGAGGGAAAACTTTTACTGTCAATGAAACATCTGAAATATTACACTGATGATCTACAGTCTCAAAGGAAAAAATGCTTTCCACCTTGTCCAGTATTCACAGCAACAGTCATCACTATTCACAGAAATGAAGTAAATACAGAAAGGGTATAAAAGAAGCAAAAGCTTCTGGTCACTGAAACTGTTTGCAGACCTAAAACTTTTGAGCAGAGGAAATGTTCTGTTAATTTAAAAAGGAAGAGAAACCATTTCCCATGCCTGGGGTTTAAGAAGGAAGTTTCTCTACCTGTTCTGAGCTTGGGTTCACCGCAGTTTCTCACTCGGTATTGCTGTAAATTCTAACCAATGACTGTAACTGTGCAGCTCACCAGCAGAAGCATAAAGATTAAAAAAGAAGATCACTGTAGCTCTTAAAGATCTGAGTGACTGGAAATGAGACACCTATTTTTGGTAATTTTGAGTCATTTTCCCCTCAGTTTTCAACCTAAGAATTCTGTTGTCTTTGGTGAATAGACATTTCTAGAGCTCACTACATTTAAGTACTAATTTACCTTCAGAATTTATAGACCTCATAATCCCACGAGAAGGTTTAAAGCTTTATTTTCTTTCTCACAGAAACACCCAAGTTAAAGAAGAGTATAAAGCTGCTACTGCCAACAAACAGAGCAAGCTCCTACAAAACAAGTAAGGAATTCCAAAATTAAATAGCCTTTATCAGTACAACTGCCTTGTAATGCATAGAAGCATGCATGAAATTATGTACATTAACCTGTTGAAAGAATTTAGGTTGGAATGTGCAAAGCAAAGGCCAGAAAGCGAAGCCAGCTCCTTGTGCCAAGGGAACTGGACTGCAGTCAAAGCTGACAGTTTCAGGTTTGGGGTTTTTTGCCTTCTTCCATGCACCTGGATAACATGAATACCCACTGAGTGACGCAGTTGGGTAAAGCCTGATGTGCTTCGCTTACAGAAAGAGGAAGACAATGAACAAGGCAATGGACTAAGGGAGCAGGGGATGTCATGGTATAGCTAATGCAGAACTAAATAAATATCTCTCAGCAGCTTCTGCAGAATCAGTTCTCAGGGGCGAACACTGGTGGTGATCTGCATTTTCTGGATCCTTTTCTCAGAAATATTGATGAAACTGATGCTAACAAGAACAGTGCTGCAAATACACACAAATTTCTGTGCTGGCTAGAAAGAATCTGATATTGTAAGTAGGAAATGCAAAACTAAATATGTCTTCTCATTCTCAGCTCCAACATTTCCCCGTCCTTGTTCCAAAAGGGATGCCATGACAAAATACAGCAGCATATGCTACAACAGTGACAGAATCACAGAATCATTCAGATGGAAAAGATCACTGAGTAGAACCTTTGACTGATCACCACCTTGTCAACTAGAGCAAGGCACTAAGTGCCACATCGAGTTGTTTCCTGAACACCACCAGGGATGGTGACTCCATCACCCCTCTGGGCAGCCCATTCCAATGCTTGACAAACCCTTTCCATGGAGAAATTCTTCCTGAGAATTTATGCAGCAGAAACTACAGAGAAGCCCACAAAACACACAAAATACTGTATTCAGAGAACATCACTGCTGGCACACTATTCATTTAGTGAGCTACAAACGATGGACAGTGAAGAAAAAGAAATGGAATAGAACTACGGACAAATGGTATGAAAAACCAATCAAGAAAGCACTGTCCGTTTTGCATGCTAAAAATAAATACCAGGGAAAAACTCAGTAACATGGAAGACAGTTTAATGATCTCTACACAAAAGTGTGTCAAGTGAGGTTGAAAATGAGACAATTCTCCATATGGGTCACACAGGATTGAATATATAAATTCCTACCAAAGTGACATTTGAGCTAAGTGAGCAATTGCTAAGAAAAAAATTGGGCTCACGCGGAGAAGGAAAAATCCTACAGCATAATATCTATCAATGTAATCCAATACTCCCTGACAATGGGGACACTGACGACTTTATTCCAGGTTTAAGGGAAGTACTCTCTACAAGGTACTCTCTGCCATTTCTTGCTCTTTCAATCATTCATTTTTATAAGCACAGCCTGCTCTTGCCTTCGTATCTTATTCCCACTCCCTCAAATGCCACCTGGTTTCCTCTCTCAATGCTTCATTCAAGACTATTCCCTCATAACATTCTCTTTTCCAGCTCAACAAGGAAGCAGCTAATTTCAAGTGAAGAACTGAATGCATGAATTGCCTTATCTGCACCAAGAAATCAGGTTGTCTGTAGTTTCCTGTAGTTATCAAGAGAAGCAATCATAGGCAAAAGTTTTATAATCCTGGGCTGGAAATGGAATTTATTTGGGGAATGTGTCTACCTTTATTTAATTATTATTTGAAGTTTAATCAATTTTTTTAGATTCATAACCTGGGTAAATTTGTAAAAATGGCAAAATATCTAAAGCTCATAAAACTTCCAAATTTGTGACATTCTGGCCATATATAGTGTTTATTAGAAAGCACCTTTAATGAATCATAAATTTCCAGAGTTCTAGCAGCACTCACTGGTAATGCACCTCGGGCGGCTCTAGGCAGTTTAGCTTGACCTTTAGATCGAACTGCTCTGGTATACGAATTTCTTCTTCAAAGCAGCTTCCATAAATGCTCCTTTACCTTATCGACTTGACAATGCAGCCTTTGCAGAAACGGTGGCCACACGGGGTCTGCACTGCTTCCCGGAGAGCCATCAGGCAGATGGGACACTCATATTTACTTTCCAGGGGCGGATCGAACTCCACGTCGTATCCTTGCGTTTCCTCCGTGAAAGAGCTGGGGGGGTTGCCGGTGCCGCTGCCGACACTGGAGCTCTCCTCCTTGGCTCCCGCGCTGCAGGCGCTGGCCATGGCTACGCAGCAGCCACTGTCCCCGTCCTGGGCTCCACAGCTGCTGTCACTGTGCAGCAAGCTCATGGCAGCTGATCGAGGGCTACACGGGAGTGCGCTGCAACAGGGCAAAAAGATGTATTAACTTCAAATATTCCAAGACCCTCCCTCCCAGGCAAGAACAAAAATTACTTCTGACCAGAAACACTGGAACAGAGTTACACGTTTGGTCGTACTCAAAATCACTGGTTTTGTTTTGTCCTGTTATCTTTTTTTACTTATCTTGTGATATGTAGGAGAGGACACTGCATCCTGTCAGCATAGTTCAAACACATACCCTCCTTTCTGTAATCTTTTTCATTTGACTATCTGATTTCTGTAAAAAGAGGAATCCTCTTTGTCCTTGCTATGTCTACTGAAGATGTTACTTTATCCCCTCTGTATTATTTACTTCTAAGGCATTCAAATAGATTTTGTGTGAAAAAATGCTGTACAGAATCAAGTTTTATTGGAGGGCAACAGCTCAATT
Source organism: Mohoua ochrocephala (assembly GCA_013398855.1). NCBI lineage: Eukaryota > Metazoa > Chordata > Aves > Passeriformes > Acanthizidae > Mohoua > Mohoua ochrocephala. The sequence continues at coordinate 65,756 of VZTA01002147.1, read as the reverse complement.
CCATATTTTCCTTCCAGAGTATGTATGTTATTTAGCATTTTCTGTATAGAGCAATTCACAATATAGACTTCAAATCAACTTAGCTGCAGGACCACAAATAAAATATAAGTCCAAGTACCGAAACCAAGCAGCTGATGTGCTGTAAATGAAATTCAAATATACAGCACCGCCGATAACATTTTAGAACTGCCAATAGGACTTTAAATTGAGTAAGAAGCTACACATGAGATAAGGATAATAATTCCACAGCTCAAAAGCTATCTACAAATTACTAGCACTCAAACAGAGCTCTCCTTTCCCTCTTCCAGGGAGGACAAGGGACATGATTGTAAGAACAGAAGATAAAAGTCGCCTTTCCCTGAAGAGTGGTGGATGGCATACTAAAGCCTGCTTTTACAACACTCCTCCAAAGCAGGGTGAACTCACAGGTATGAAATAAAAAAGTGCTGGTACCCCCAAACAGATTGCTAGTGTTTCTACACTGAGTGAGAGAACCTTAAAAAAAGGTCTTAACAACAAATACAAATTCTAAAGATGAAGAAACCTTCATCTCCCTTGATTTTTTAATGGTTACAATCATTTTCTTAGAATCCTACTGTGGTTAGTTTTCTATGAATGACATTTCTTTGAAAAACAGAGATTATCACCAGGTGCAAGGCAGTCTGAGGGTTATGGAGCCAGGCATGCAAAACAAGCCCAACAAGCCTGGATTTGATAATCTTTTGCAGAGCAGTATAGGCAAAAGTCTCTTGCAGTGTTCACCTAATGAATTCACTGTAATACCATTATGTCATTTAAAACATACTAGGGATGGAAATCCAATCAGGAGATGAACTGTAAGAATTGTTTATCTGCATCACTACTGCAGATGCTGGGGGCAGCAGAATGAACAGGATTACCTTGACCACAAGCGCAGAAAACTGAAAATTTTCTTGCCTATACCAGAAGTTGAATATCACAACTCATTTTTACAAAATGTTCATGGCTGGAGGAGGTCGGTCTATCTGGGTACTTATTTTATGACACCTGAAGACTACATCAAAAGAAATACTAATCACACAAGGCCTCAACTAGCATTTATGGGAAATATATTTTGAACACATAAAACATCACAGAAATGTGCTTTAGGCCATCCACATGATTAACAACTGGCTGTACGGCCCATGCTAACACTCTATGAGCTATTTTTTTCCAGCTATCCAGACCAAAAAAAGAAGCAGATCTATCTAAATAAAAACAAAGTTACCATATTTTGGTTAGATATAGTTAGAATAATCAAAACAGAACTTTTATTCTGTTGTATAAATATGTGACTTTCCATCTTGTTGGGGTGTGCAGAAGTATGAGAGGTATCTGAAGAGCAGCATTCCTGACATTTCCAAAATACCATTAAGGTACAGAGCCTCAAAGCACAGGCTGACAGTTCTGAGTTGTACTGAACCAGTCAGCAATGCTCACTTTCTACAGAAATAACTCTAGAGCAGAGCCACCTGGAACTGCACCCAAAGAGTGCTGCTCACTTGCACTCCCGTTTTCTACCCCAATGTGTTGCCCCTATGTATTATCTACCACAACTGGCTTTATAACTGAGGCTCCTAAACACAACAGCAATACAAACTAAACACCAAGAATGCTCTCAGCAGCTGCTCCAGCCATAGCCCAGACAGGACCAGTTTAATCCCACAAAGGCACCAGCTCCCCCAATGACTTAGAACAGAAGCAGAAGAATCAATGCTTAGAAAGATGCTCTGTGACAGAGAACTTTTTTTTTTTTTTGGACTGCCATCAGTAGATCTCTTCTCTCTGGAGAAAAAAACCCAGCTCATTTCCACTGTTAACGAACATAACTTATTGAACAACTGTTGCAGAGGAAGATCGGTCCACGGGCCACATTTCATGAAAAATCACAGGAACTAAATTGGGTCAATGGAGTGGGAACGTTGGTATGCAAGATATTAGAATCCACGGGCCAGCCTAGGACTGAAAAATTCACATTATTCTAAGCCACAGGGGTATATTTAGTGAGACTAAGAAAGGGAAGAGGAACATACATCCCTTTAGCAATGTCACAAAAGGAATTCAGGAAGTCGCAAGAAGAAATATTTAACAGCTTTACTCAAATTCAGCTGTCACATTAATTGCAAAGAAGTGTGTGACTCTGCTCTTGGGCTGTTCCTAGGAAAAAAATCCCACACTATTTAAAATACTGTTCTTACAAAGAAGAATCCAGTACCTGACTCGGTATAATCTCACTAGTTGAACACTTTGCAGATTTAAGTGCTGTGCAAGCAGCGTTCTCTTTGCCCATTTGAATTGTTCCTACAGACATAGCAGGTATGTATATTCAGTTTACAGACACAAAACTCCTTTACCAGAGTCCATTTAATGAATGAGTCATTGCAATCAGTCAACATCCCAGTCTCACACAAAAAGCCCCTTATTCAGTGATATACTCCACTCCTACATGGAGCTTTTTATCCATATATGACCAAGTGGTTGGCATATATGACAAAAAAAGAAGTGCAACTGTCTTTCTAAACTGGGAAATTCAGGCACAAAGAGGCAACTTAAACAAGGTGTTTAGGACCCAGATTTTAAAGTCTGTTCATATTTTACCTAAGCTAAGATGAAATGGATAAGAGTAGGAGGAGGAATCCTATCTGTGTGCACATATTTTAGGTGTGGGACAAGGTACAATTTTCCAAATCAAAATCCACGCTGCTGTTACTCAGACAATTAAGCAAGGCCTTATTATTTCACCACAGTTTAAACTAATTTCTCTATAAGTTGTAACTCCCATATTAGGAATTAGATCTGTTTCTTGTGGAAGTTACTTCACCCTCCCAGACTAGAACACAGGTTTAATCTTTTTGGGCAGAGCAGTGCTAGGACAAAACCAGCTACAGAAAAGTGTACTTTGAATGGTAAAGACACGCCTTTTCCCCAGTGAAGGTAGAGCAGACAATCTGTGAGCAGTTTTTCACTTTCCTCTCCTGGGGAATTAAAAAAATGCTTAGGCTGGAAAAGGATGGATTTTAACACCCAAACTAAGATATATCCCAAAATTCAAATCAAGTTGCTACCCTTTCTTTTGGATTATGAAACAGACTTCTGGTGAAATAAAAACTAAAATCTCCTAAAAACCACGTAAGTTTTTCTTCTTATTGATAATAGTTGCTATTCTTCCCCTGTGCTGAACAAAATTGAGTCAAATGCAAGTACAACAATATCCAAATATTAATTTATAATACCTTGTGTACACCACAGCCTTGAGAAGTTATCCTTTTTTAAAATGTTAGTCGTTTAATATATCAAACAGTTTTCTAGACTGCTCTCCATACCTTTTTTGTTTGCACAACATCCAGCTTTCAGATCCAGGAACAACTGCAATTAAACTGGATCGTTACATGGCAATGCTTGCTTTCGCTAGTGCGAAGTTTCTCAGGCAGAGAAAATCTTAAACTATGTTTGGTAATGTACCTGAAATGGCCTTTTCCAGAGCTAGGAAGAGCTGCCAGACCTGCTGACTCTGGAGATAATGGGCATTAGCTTGGGCACAGAGGTATCCAGGCCTTGGGCTGGCAAAGGTTGATTTCGCTCTCCAAGGCAACTGCTGTATTGTTTGCCAACAGAAAGGAAGGTGCTTTCCATGCCAAATGGTAATGGACAGAACTTGCTCGATCATTACCTGCGCGGCAGAAGTCTGGGAATGCCCTAAGGATGAAACTTTCACGCCCCAGAAAAGACAGTTAAGACTACAGGAGTTCCCATTTCTAACTTTAAGCCATAATGAAACCTTTCTTCACTACCTGTGCTATGCTGTTATTTACACTGCTGCATTACAAAGTGATTGGGCTGATGTGAGATAGCACGGGCAGATCAGAAGAGCCAACTCCTGCAAGAATAATGTACCTTGTGAATAATGCACCTATGATCAACAAAAACTATTCCAAAACAGAATTTAAACTGCCCATATTTTAAATTAATGCATGCAACAAAGCTCAGCACTCTGATTTTTCAAGTCCCATAGTATAATGAAGTTTAGGTAGGACTTCTATAGATTTTTGAGTGCCAAACTCCTCTAAATCAAAAAAAATTACTGGTACCAGAAAATATCCTCAGACTGCCTGTAAAATTCCACTATCCTATTAAGAGTATTAGGGAGGAAGTAAAAGTAGGCATTGTATACTATTTACACTGAAATAGGAAATTATATTTTCAAGCATGTGTCAAACTTAAGGAATACTGTGCAGGGAAGTATCAGTTGCTATAAGAGAAAATTTTTATTATGAATCAGGAAGTACTTAAAACAATTAATTTCCACATGACCTTTCCCGGAAAACTGACACTGACTACCCATATAAATCAGGAATCAATAGAGAGAGCTATTCCAAATCCTTCTTCTTACTCAAAGTTCACAAATATAATTAATTTGCTTGCAGCCTGGCCAGGACACACCCAGCAGGAGAAATGTCTTTAGCACTGCATCGACAGCAAAACTGGCCAAACTTTTCTCTTTTCTTCATCTGCCTTGTATACATATGTATAGATTTCTGGGTCATGAGACTGACAGACCAGTGGAGTGACTTTGGATAATTTGTTTATGGAGCAATACTTGCAAAACCTATTCCCAGGCACATTAATCAATGGTCTACTGATAACTGATAAGCACCATCTGTTTCCACTATGAGGTTTGTAGCTATCAGCACTATGGCCTCATCCAGGCAGAACACATGAAATTATGCTAATGCCTTTTAATTAACACCTATAAAACACTTTCATTTCAAAGCTATCAAATGGCTAGACAAGCTGAAGCAATAGGAGATTCAGGCAGAACTTGTAATTGCAAAAACTAAATTCTGGTTTCTTGTAAAACTCTACAAGCATGTTGCAAATATTTTGTTGAGATATGACCTTTCTTTTGTGCTAACAGCAGTAACTGTTAAGACATCCAAGTCTTTTGGATAACCACCATACTCACACCATTTTAACATGTGACCCTGAAGACTTGAAAGAAGAATTTTTCTTTGAGGCAAACGCAATCAACATTCAGAGCTCATTAGACTATCAAGAGCTCCGGACTAGAGCAGAGCAGCCCTTGGGGGTTTCCGAAGCTTTCCAGGTGATTTCGCTTTATTTGTAAAGAATGCTGTCAGGCTTTAATCACATAAGTATTTTCATGCTTGAATGTTACTTAGGAGACTAGATAGTGGCACACTCACAGTTACATTCATATTTTATCCTACTTAAGTACGTCAAAACAAATTTAATTTTAGCGAGCAGTGCAAGCACACTATACTGTATGTAACACCAAGATATTCTATGGGTTTTTCCATAACCAAAAAACAAACCCAAGTCAAAATTCTCTGAAACTTTCTTCAATTTATTAACTTTTAGACAGAATTTACTGGGAACTGTTCAGAATAACAAATGCAAGGAAAGCACTGTTAGTGAGAAGAACAGCACAATTTAACTCTTTACTTTGGCAGCGACTCCGGCTTCTGCTCTCCCTTTGCACACTGAGAACACGTTGAGATATGCATTATGCCTTTCTATACCTCTCAGCAGATCTACAGAAAATGTAAGATGCTGCCCTAGTGGGGACAAAGCAAACACCCGTAAAGCACTTCAAAAAGAGGCAGGGAGAGGCATGGCTGTGAACAAATGTCATTTCCGCAAGGCACAGTCTCCAGGCTACATTTAACTACCATCCACCTCTACAGGCACGAGGCTTGTATGTGGCATTAGCAAAATGATCTGAGACCCTGGGAAAGCAAACAGGGAATTAAAGACACATTCTGAAACAATTAAAACATTTCTCCTTTTCACTCCACCTTACATTTACTTTTATTTTCTTTTTGACATGCTTTATGCCCGGAATCTTTTATGGTCAGTTTTCACAGTCTGGATCTAAAACTCTTTTTTTTTTTTTTTCATCTACTTAGCTAATCTGTGCAACTGAGATAAAAAAGTTACTCTTCTTGACACAGTAAACTCATGGAAGTTCAAGGGGTGAAGAAAAGCATGTATGTTCACCTCAGATATTTTTTCATGCTGAAGTTCTGTCAGCGTAGGTACCTATTGTGTGCCGTGTCTTTTTAAATACAGCAGCGCTTTTTAAAGATAAAAAGCAGTACTGCAGTGTGGCAATACTACAAAAATTAAAAAGCCATTTATGTCTTGACAAGTTCTCATTCAACGGAGTCTGAATGAGGTCCATAAATCTTCACCTGGGAAAAGCTGAAGGTAATGTGGAATATGCAAAAGAATTATGCTCTGAGTGATATCACAAAAATAATCCAAGTGCTTTTATCAGCATACTTCTGTGACTTTTTTCCCCTTCTCTCACTAGAAGCACAAGTTTTACAGCTTTTTCATTCTACAGGAAGACAAAGCAGTTCGCTTGCAAGTCTTTTAACAGTTGGTGAACAAAGTGCAAAATGCACCCAAAGCTTCAAATCAATACTTTATTAATCACTCACAGCGGTCTCTAAGACACCACAAAATCCACTTCGCTGAGGGGTAGCGCTGCAGAAAGTGTCAGAGGCGAACATGGGAGAATACTTTCGGCAAGCTTTAACGACTAGGTCTAAGGGATATAATTAGAACATTTTCCTCCCACCTACAGCTGAGATTTCCGTTTAAGTACGAAAAGACTCAGCGTGACTCTATCTGAGCCAGACGAAATTGATGGAAATTACTACCGAAGTTATAACTCGTGTTAATAAAGTTACCGTAAATATTAAATACTGCCAGTCTCTATTAGAAAGTAAGAGCTATCGGGTTTAGAAACAGTAACTATCTTGCAAATTACTCTTTAACGTGTTCTCGGAGAATTTACCGAGTATCTCCATTTCACAGTGGGAAAAACAGAGCCCAAATTCAGCTGATGTGCTCGAGACCAGCGAGACCACGGCTCGAGAGCCACCCGCTGCTCACGCTCCTGCCGCCGTCCGATGGCACCCCCGGGGCAGAGGCAGGACAAACTCACTCCAGCCGGGTTCCCCCCCGCAGACCGACCAGCGTGACTGCGAGCCCCGGGCCGAGCGGCACGGCCGGGCTCGGCCCCCCTGCGCTGGCCGCGCCACGGTTTCAATTCCGGAGCAGCGCAGGCCGGCGCGCCCCAGCCCCATCGGCGCCCTGCCCCAGC
>VZTA01002147.1:37926-58207 GCA_013398855.1 Mohoua ochrocephala | reverse complement strand
GGTGTCACTGTCGCCCCTCCCCAGCGTACACAAAACTGTCGCCACCCGTGGCTGTGGCAGCGCGGGGCTGGTGTTCGCTCCGTGCTGCTGATGCTTTTATGAAGAGCCATCAGGATGCGCTCCGCTCCTCTCCGTCCTGAGCGCTGTTAAAAACGAGGCGCGGAAAGCCGGGGGAGTCGGTGGGGGTGGTGATGTGTGTGCGAGCGGCTTGGGAGTCAACAAAAAGCCGTTTCTCAATGCGAACCAAATGCTTATTAGAAACAATTTGCTCTCCCCCCTCCGCTGTCCCGTGGGGACTCCTGCAGGCACCGAAGCCGGGTGCGCTGCCTCCCCCCGGGCGAGCGCACAGGGGAACCTCTCCCGGTGGCTTGGACAGCGGGCAATTTTAAGGAAGTGAAATACCGGCACACTGTGAACACAGACAGCTTCATTTCCTTAGGAACGAACGAGGGGAATTTGGTTGGTTGCATTAGGGAGTTTTCTTGGCAAGAATCTCTGATTAACACTCATTTAAATCCAACAAACCCTTCTTTTCCCACTGTTTGGGGGGATATAAGCTGGGGGGGCTGGGGGCCACTGAGTTTTCCAGTGATTTTCAGTGTTTCTGTCTGCATGCCATGCTCCCTGGGAGCTGGAAATCAGTGGATTGTTCCATGGCTAGAGCGCCTGTCTCCCTCTGCAGGGTGCTGCTCCCGGAGCCAAGGCCATGCCAGACCTTAATGCACCCTTCAGAGCACTGCCTGTGTCCAAAACATACTTACATTTTTTTGTTAGGACCTGCCAGGAAGCTAAAGAGTTAGGGGAGAGAGATAGCTGGGCCATCAGATAGGGCTCCGAAGTATCACAATAAAGAAATAACAACATTAAGGATAAATAAATAAATAAATAATAAATTTGTGGACCCAGTCCTGGACAACTGGCTGAATTTCAGAGCTATCCTTTTTCTCCTGCCAAGTGAACATACTGTATGCTACTTTCATTAGCTGTAAAATAAGGAAATTTATCATTGCATGACTTTCTAAAACACATACCCTTAGATGGAGGGTTTTGCATGTCTGAAAAATACTATTTTTAGTAATCTGCAAGGCGTCAAGGGCACTGATGCCCAGCTTATTTTAACTGAGAATTCAAGGAACTCATCTGGAGTTTTTATTCCAAGAATAAACGAATTATTTTATTCAGAAGAGTTTCCAAATCTGTACGGCTTAGGCCCATGATCATGTATTAATGTCCATGCTGTAACAGAAAAGACTGCAAAAATGCTTTTCTCCACTCGGTGGTGCCAGCTGCACGGGGAAAACATTTTCCAGCACTGGCTCTGTGCAGCTCAAACTGTTCAGCAATTGTGCTCTTATGGACATAAAACACGCCCAAAGCTGTAGCAATTTGAGATCAGTTAAAAATCTTTAGCTGCCTGCTGTATGCCTATGAGACAATATTTTTCCAAGGTGATTTCCTGGGTACTTGGAAGAAAAGCACTTGACTAGGCTTATGTATGCTCATGTGGTTGCTTTGATAAGGAAGCTGATGCCTGTGCAGTGCAGTTTTGCACGGGAACTCAGGCTCCTGGGGGGACAGGACAGGCAGCCAACTACCTGGGTGAAGTTTTGAATAAGCACCCCAGAGGGAGAGATCTGCTAAACTTCTCAAAGAGCCTCAAAGTCCTCAACACTAATAATGCATATTGTCAGGGAACAGCGCCTGCCATTTCAAGATAAGAGAGGAAATCAGTATGTGACTGCAGAGAGTGATTTTGATTGATATCTGGCATTGCAGCTCGACCTGATATTTTTTTTGAAAAGGTCTCTCCAAATGCTAGGGAGTGAATAGTAAAAATAGGTAGGTTGTTAGGAAGTCCAGGCAAAACAGCAGAGTAGCTGAGCTCAGGCCCTAGCCATCCAGTGTTCTCAGAGGTCTAGAAACGGCTCAGCCATGACATCCTTGTCCCACACTCCCTTGGCCTGGAATGACATCTATGACTTCTGTTGTACTTGATCCTGACACTCCCATTCAGATGTTTCTGACTGGGTTTTATTTCACATTAGGGTTTTTGTGTGTGTCAGAATCTGAGCAAGGACATCCATATTTGTCACTGAACCCTTTTACTTTCTCCATGCCTTGCATATTCCATAAATACTTTGTTTCCTTTCTCCATACATTACTTGCTTCGGCATGGATCTTTACACTGGTTTGTAGGTGCTGTTAGCCTCTCAGGTGGCATGTAGACTCAGGACTAACCAAGACATCAAGACATCATCTAACAAGAACAGCTTGAGTCAGAATGGCTGGAAAAGGACAAAATGGCTGGAGGTGCTGGTTGACAGCCAGCTCAAAATGAGCCAGCAGTGCCCAGGTGGCCAAGAAGGCCAATGAAATCCTGGCCTGTATCAGCAATAGTGTGGCCAGCAGGACCAGGTCAGTGATTATTGCTCTGTACTGAGCACTGGTGAGGCCCCGCCTCGAGTCCTGTGTTCAGTTTTGGACCTCTCACTACAAGAAAGACACTGAAGTGCTGGGGCAATGAGACTGGTGAAGGGTCTAGAAAACAGGTCTTATGAGGAGCAGCTGATACAGTTGGGGTTGTTAAGCCTGGAGAAAAGGAAGCTCAGGGGAGACCTTATCGCTCTCTACAACTACCTTCCTTTCAAGGACACAGTATCAAGGTGGAGTCGGGTTATTTCCCACATAACAAGTGATACGACAACAGGAGATGGCCTCAAGTTGCACCAGAGGAGGTTTAGATTGGATATTAGGAAAAATTTCTTCACCAAAAGGGTTGAAGAGTATTGGAACAGGCTGGCCACAGAAGTTGTTGAGTCACCATCCCAAGGGGGTATTTCAAAGACGTGTAGATGTGGCACTTAGGGAAAAGATTTAGTGGTAGACTCGGCCGTGTTAGGTTTGTGGTTAGACCTGATGATCCTGAGAGCCTTTTCCAACCTAAAGGCTTCTATGACTCTAAGAATTGAAAGTGTTGTAAGATCAGAGTAGATAAAAGAGCGTGAGTCCTCTCACCTATTTTAGCTATAGCAAATATCAACTATTACGACTTTTGCTGATTTTTCCTGTGGCTGACATCAGATGCTGTCGGGTAAGAGGTACATTAGCTGGGAGATCCCGAGCCACAATGTAAGCACAGTGGCCTCCCTCGGCCACCTTCTCAGGGAAGAGCGTGCAAGTCAGAAATGGATTTTGAGTCCTGCAGGATCACAAAGTCTCTGGAAAAAGGGAAATGCCCGGGTGTTTATGTAGTTTTGCTGCTATTGCAAATTCCTACTTCTGGAGCGTGAACTTACGTTCACATTTGAAAGGACTTGGATCACTAGATGTTTACACAATGTTATGTGTGGAGACTGAAAACTTTCAGGGTGCTGTTGTACGACAGCATCTTTCCACTTCGAGTCAGTTTTTGAGATATTTGCTCTGTGGAAACTAAGCATGGGTTTTCTTCTTGGGCTTTCAGGAAAAAGACTCTACTGGCCACTGTTTGTGGCCACCAATGGCCCATACCTGGTGTAACACCTACCAGTTACTCAATAAGCATATAACTAACTTTTATATTGTTGATTTGTCCTGCCTGCCCAGGGCCTTCAAGACCCCAGATACACATAACGAAAGAGGTAGTATCCATGAAAATTAAATACTGGTATCAGAAGCAAGGACATTTGGTGATCCCTGTTGTCATTCACCCAAACTGCAGAAGCTTGGCTGGAGCAGTGGGACATTGGCCTTCAATGAAATAGCTTTGACGTGGAACACCAGTGTGACCGAGACTAGGTTCTCCTCTCAGAGAGTTAACAGTGAAGAAACCAGTTATGAAACTATAAAGAAGAAAGCCAAATGCAAACTTTGTGTTAAAAAACAGTGCAGGTGCTCCTCAGAGAGAGTCTGCATACTTATCTCAGAGCCCAGGAGTCTCACACAAGACGACCTTGTTTATATGAATTTTGTGGTTAAGCCTCATAAATTGCCAGGTGCCACCTGGATTTGAGAGTTCTGTATTGTGTTCAGTTCAAATAAACTGTGGTTAGCACCAGTGTTGTACGGGGAGCTCAGAGGGAGAGGGATAAGTGAGATAAACAGCACTGCAGTGTCTTTAAAAAGCAGAGGGAACACAGAGAGAGTGAGAGCATGCATGAGAGAGAGCAAACAAGCTTGACATTTGGAACAAACTGGGCAGACATAGCAGCAGCTCTACAAACTGACAGCGAGCTGAAGGTAGGCTAGCAGTACTAATGACAGCATCCCAGATGCTTGTAGGACATACCAGTGTAGGTTCCTTGTCCTGGTTTAATGGGCAGGTCAATGATTTTATATGTGCTTCCTCGCTTCAGAGGTTGTTCTGTTCATTTTGGTGAGCCTTTTTATAAAGCAAAGTCTTCCTTGATGTGAACAAAAGTATTGCAGTCTTGCTTGTCTTCAGAAATGTATGAAATACTGTGATCTGGGGGAAAAAAGGGATTTCTTTTCCCTTTTCGAGAGAAAAAGAGGCGATACTGAACACAGCTGTTTGAGTTGATTAAATAACCGCAGCTGGAGATTCACGCCTGGGGTTCCCTCTGTAAGAATCTGAGCAGGGTAGGCAAGGTGAAAAAAGATTGTTCAGCGTGACCCCCAACTAGAATAACAGAACACAGGCACATTTTGCATGAACAGCAGGAAATATTCCTAGCACTGGGAATATTTCTTGCTCTCCCAGGAGAGCTGCTGTAATCTCCACTGCCTGGGAGCTAGACAATTCAAAAGCATTTGATGAGTAGCCTGTTGGCAACAATTAAGTACTGCAGAAGGTGAAGGTCTGATAACCTGAGAGGGCTTCTTTGTCATTCATTTCTTCCAGGACATGTTCGATGAAAGAGAAAAAAGAAAAAAAAAAATGCTTGAACTTTCCTTTAGCACGGGTAAACCCTGTCTGATTCATTTGAGTTGGTGATTAGTAGCAAGAGTCAGGTCACAGGTTTGGAGATGAGTATGGCACTGCAGTGGCACTTACTCAAAGGGTTAGAAGAGCAGAGAAAGTATTAAATATTTTGCATTAAATGTATTCCGTGCTGGCTGTTTCTTTACAATGACTTAGATATCATCCCGAAGAGGCATTACTCATGGTTTGAGAGATTCTGAAGGTGCTGCCGGTGATGGTAAAATTACACAAAATTGCATAGGGTGTTATGTAGAAGAGAAGGATCTGTGGGCAGCATAGGGCAACTAGATAGTCAATTATTCTGCAGGTGATAGGAACACAGAACTATACAGGGGAAATGGGTTACTGCTCAGAGCATAAATTTCACCAAGTCTGTCACAAGATGCAGACAAGAACGTGAGACAGTAGTAATGCTCTGAATACATCTGTGCACAGCTGCACCTCGCAGATCTGTGAACAGCGGAATACAAGCACGCATGTGGCCAGGCTGGATCAGCAATGGAGCGTAGGGGACTGCAGTGCAGACAGAGATATTTAGGAGTACAGGCAGCTGGATGGAGCAATGTGGGCAGATGGGGACAGTGGGATGGGCAGCTTGTTCTCAGTGGGATGGAATGAAGAGAAGCTGGGAAGAAAACAAACCTAAATTTTAGTTGCCAAGCCTAATGAATGATTTTAAAGTAAAACTCAGCTCTTCAGGAAAGAGCTAATCAGACTGGTATGTCATTTTGGACGTGGAACTTAATTAAAGCATGCAGTCCTTTCCCAACAGAGTCTGAAGGGCTGTACTGAAATGATGCTTTATTGAAAGGTTATAGATGAAATAACCTCAGAAACCCTGGGCATCATCACTTTGGACCATGACTTGGATGTGCTTCTTTATGATGGACACCTTCTGGAAAGACACCGAACTGAGATTTCTAGCAAGTTATGTGGATTGCTAAGTGATGATATAATCAGTTAAAGATAACACAGCCATGTCATTTCTAGTTCTAGTACATTGTCTTAAGGTATAGTCTTCCTCATTTTTATTATTCACACCAACCAGATCAGTAAAACCAAAATAAGTCAGAAAACAGAAGTGAATTTTCTCTATACTGTTCGTTTACCTTGTGCACTTCTCATAGCCAGGTAATGAAAAATAGGTTAGTCACTCTTGTTGTTTCTATACAATTTTATATTCTGAGTCTGATGCAGTAGCAAAAAGTTTCTGTGTTTGAGGTGAAAGTCTTATATGTATTTTTATACACACCATATTTCCATGGAAACCACATTGATATTACTTTTGGCTTCACCTCTATGAAAGCTAAGATTGGGGTCAAATTTAAACAGACATTTTCAGATTTCCAGTACCAGTAATTCTTACAGATAGAGTTCTCAGCAAGGTACTTAAACAGGTGACTAATGTACAATGTATAAATATTCTCTCTCGATCAAATCTGCAGCCAGTATGCATTGCTGTATCTCCTCTGGAGTTCAGGGAACTGTAGTGCTTTGCATCAACAGGGGATATACTCCTCCTGCTTTAATGGAGCTACTCATATTCATTAAGCACATGCTAAAAGTACCTTACAAAACTGGGGCCTGAATAAAGTCTACACTGGGATTGAGTGCTATGTGCTGCTCTGCCCATGTGGAATGCCATGGATGAAACACTTCTGACCAGGTTCAGAACTAACACGGAGCATGAGAGCAGCGGCTTTGCTGATTTAGATAATACAGCATGAACACACAAAATTCTACCTTCCAGACACCAAATGAGTTCAGTTTCATATTAAAAAAAATCACCAACTTTCAGAATGTAATGCTGTTGTCTATAGTAGCTTTTCTTATGGGAAGCTCAGTCGAGCATAAGAAGGAAGGGGCAGATTTGGATGTTTGTTACCAGATGACTTACATGGCTTCATGTAAGGTGCACAGGTGATCAAATAAACATGTGATGCCTCAGGATCAAAGTCAAAATACATTTGGGAATTTATCTGATATATTGAGTGGACAGCCTTTTCTGGGCCTCTCCATTCAGCAGGTGTCTTGGATGAGTAATGCCCTTTCAAAGTATTTCTTAGTGAAAGTGATTAGAACTGCTCTATTAGAAATCATGGAATTATTATTAATTTTGGAAAATAAGCTAACTTGCATCTTTCTATTTCTCAGGTGATCTGGTTTCTGTGAGATTGCAGATGTCGGTAGCATCACAAATGGACCTACCTGAAGAACTTCAGCATCCGTATACAAAATTTTCTGAATGGAAATTCAAGCTCTTTAAATTGCGATCATTTGAAAAAACACCCTCTGATGACAGCCAGCACATAAACAAAGAGCAGGCAGAAGAGGCTGTTTCTTCAAACAAAGAATTCATCCTGCGTGAAGATGAAGCAGTGCCAAGGGGAGAAGAGATGGAGTTAACGATCAGTAGGCAGGGACTTGAGGAGGATGCCCATGCCATAAAAACACGAGACAATAGAGCTCATCAGAACAATCTGAAGGAACTCTGCCGCATCTGTGGAGTTTCATTTAAAACTGATTGTTACAAGAGAACTTACCCAGTGCATGGGCCAGTGGATGATGAAACTCTGTTGCTTCTGAGAAAGAAAGAAAAAACAGCAACCTCTTGGCCAGACCTTATTGCTAAAGTTTTCAAGATTGACGTGCGAGGGGATGTCGATACTATCCATCCCACTCAATTTTGTCACAACTGTTGGAGCATCATACATAGAAAATTCAGTAATACTCTGTGTGAAGTATATTTTCCTAGGAACAGCACAATGGAGTGGCGACCGCACTCCCCAAACTGTGATGTGTGCCACACTACCAGACGAGGAGTCAAGAGGAAAAGACAGCCCCCAAACGTGCAACGTGGCAAACGTGCAAAAACCACTGGGGAGCGCGCTCGCCTAAACAGAGGTGTAAAGAACCAAGCACAGATAAACAACAAAAATTTAATGAAAGAGATTGTCAATTGCAAGGATATACATCTCAGCACCAAGCTGCTTGCAGTTGATTACCCAGTAGATTTCATTAAATCCATTTCTTGCCAGATTTGCAATCATATTTTGGCAGATCCAGTGGAAACAACATGCAGACACTTGTTTTGCAGAACTTGCATCCTTAAATGTATCAGGGTTATGGGCAGCTATTGCCCCTCCTGCTGGTATCCTTGCTTTCCTACTGATCTGGTCATCCCAGTGAAATCCTTCCTGAACATCGTTGATAACCTGAGTATAAGATGCCCTGTAAAGGAATGTGATGAAGAGATCTTGCATGGCAAATATGGCCAACACCTGTCCAGCCACAAGGAGATGAAAGATAGAGAGCTCTATAGCTACATAAATAAAGGTGGCCGACCGAGGCAGCACCTCCTGTCTTTGACGAGGAGAGCTCAGAAACATCGTCTGAGGGAACTGAAACGTCAAGTCAAGGCTTTTGCTGAGAAAGAAGAGGGCGGGGATATAAAGGCTGTATGCATGACTCTGTTCCTGCTAGCTTTGAGAGCAAAAAATGAACACAAACAAGCAGATGAACTGGAGGCTATAATGCAAGGGAGGGGATCTGGACTTCATCCTGCTGTCTGTCTGGCCATCCGAATCAACACGTTTCTCAGCTGTAGTCAGTATCATAAAATGTACAGAACAGTAAAAGCTGTCTCTGGGAGGCAGATCTTCCAGCCTTTGCATGCTCTTCGCACTGCGGAGAAAGCCCTCCTACCAGGTTATCACCCATTTGAGTGGAAACCTCCCTTGAAAAATGTATCCACTAACACAGAAGTGGGAATTATAGATGGACTATCGGGACTGCCACTCTCAATTGATGACTACCCGGTAGACACAATTGCAAAGAGATTTCGATATGATGCGGCCTTGGTCTGTGCCTTAAAGGACATGGAGGAGGAGATCTTGGAAGGCATGAAAGCAAAAAACCTGGATGACTATTTGAATGGCCCCTTCACTGTGGTTGTAAAAGAGTCCTGCGATGGAATGGGAGATGTCAGTGAGAAGCATGGAAGTGGGCCTGCTGTCCCAGAGAAGGCTGTTCGCTTTTCTTTCACAGTCATGAACATTTCTATAGTACATGAGAATGAAAGCAAGAAGATCTTTGAGGAAGTAAAGCCCAATTCAGAGTTGTGCTGTAAGCCCTTGTGCCTTATGCTGGCTGACGAATCAGACCATGAAACTCTGACAGCCATCTTGAGCCCCCTCATAGCAGAAAGAGAGGCTATGAAAAACAGTGAACTGCTGCTTGAAGTGGGAGGCATCCTGAGAACATTTAAATTCATCTTTAGGGGTACAGGATATGATGAGAAACTCGTGCGGGAAGTGGAAGGGCTGGAGGCCTCAGGTTCCACTTACATTTGTACCCTGTGTGACGCAACCCGCTTGGAGGCATCCCAGAATCTGGTCTTCCACTCCATAACCAGGAGCCATGCTGAAAATCTGGAGCGATATGAAATATGGAGGTCCAACCCATATCACGAATCTGTTGATGACCTCCGTGACAGAGTGAAGGGTGTTTCAGCCAAACCTTTCATTGAGACCGTTCCCTCCATAGATGCATTGCACTGTGACATTGGCAATGCAACAGAATTCTACAGGATTTTCCAGATGGAGATTGGTGAACTTTACAAGAATCCCAATGTGTCTAAAGAGGAGAGGAAGAGGTGGCAGTTGACTCTGGACAAACACCTCAGGAAGAAGATGAACTTGAAGCCTATGTTGAAGATGAGTGGAAATTTTGCTCGAAAGCTCATGTCCAAAGAGACCGTAGAGGCGGTATGTGAATTAATCAAGTGTGAGGAAAGGCACGAAGCCCTAAGAGAACTAATGGACCTTTATCTGAAGATGAAGCCGGTGTGGCGATCCTCATGCCCGGCCAAGGAGTGCCCAGAACTGCTGTGCCAGTATAGCTACAATTCACAGCGTTTTGCGGAGCTCTTATCTACAAAGTTCAAGTACAGATATGAGGGCAAGATTACAAATTATTTCCACAAAACGCTTGCTCATGTTCCTGAAATCATTGAAAGAGATGGGTCCATTGGGGCCTGGGCAAGTGAAGGAAACGAGTCTGGAAACAAACTGTTTAGGAGGTTCCGAAAAATGAATGCCAGGCAGTCCAAAGTCTACGAGATGGAGGATGTCTTGAAGCACCACTGGCTATATACCTCCAAGTACCTCCAGAAGTTCATGAATGCTCATAAAACATTAAAAAACCAGAGCTTCACCATTGATTCAGGGGGTAGTTTAGGTGACTCATTGCCACTGGAGGTCTTGGAAAACAACGATTCAGCAGAACTCTAAATGTACAGCACCTTTGTGCTGGTGTCTTCCTGCAAGGAAGCAGATTCTCTTTCAGACTTGTAGAGGTACAGAGAAGTCTGAAATTTACACTCCCTGTTAAGGTGCTGAGAGAAGTTTATTTAATAAACACCGTGTGCGTTGGGAGTTTCTGGTGCATTTACCAGTGGTTATATGAGATGAAAGCAGAAACAAATTGCAAAGAAGGGTCTTTGTTTTGTTCTGGTCATATTGTTTCTAAAGGATAAAATCAAAGTAAACAAGGTTTTATAGAAAGTTTTAGTTTGGAGGGAATATGATTCTGGAGAGTTATGACAGTTGCAAAAAAGGGAGCATCTGGCTGTTTGTTTTGTTTGCATTTTTAGAACTATTCTGCTATTTACTTTTCAAGAGGGCTTGATTATTTTCTTGATGGTTCTTTGGGTTTTATAAGTAAAGATTTGTCAGTGAGACACCTGGATAATTGTTTTGGGATAAAGTTCAGTTATTTTCGTATAAAATACTTACTAAAGATGCAAACTTTGATGTCACCTACTCTAGAAACATTATTATTTAACATATATATTGTAGTACTGCTTAGGAGCAGATGATGGTATCATCATGCTAATTTACTGTATGAAGCTATAAGAAAGGTAGCTGAAGTTTTTTAAAGATATTTTTATCGTAGCCTGTTTACTCTGAAATGCAAACTTGTACTTGTGCTCCTAAATCAGGATTTACAGCGCCTTGTGGTTATCTCATTATATAAAATACATTCAAGCTCTGCTGTGTAGCTTGTTGCTTCATGAGCATTTGAGACTTCTGTGATAACTTCAGTATATAGTACAATTTGCATTAGTACAGTTTTATTGAATGAATTCCTGGCCTCGCTGAAGTCGCCAGTAAATCCTCACTAATACCAGTGGGTGTACAGTTTCACCAAGTGACTTTAGTCACAGCAGTCCCATTTCTCAAGGGATGGTTATTACCTTGGTCAGATACATGCCAGTAGGATATTTCCCTGACTGCTACTGTATCTGATACCAACCTTTTTCACACCTGGGATATACCACATGCACAGCCTCCTTTTTGAAATCTGTAAAAGAAGGATGATATTTATTAACCTCAAAGAGAGTTGCTTACATGACTAGTTAAAAAGCAATAAACTCTCTTGAAATTTCTGCATACCATATTTTTCACTATTAAAGCAGTGTTTTGTTGGTATTTGTCTTTCTGAAGTGATATTTAGTATATTCATAATTCATAAAATTATGACTTTAATTCACTGACATATTCATGAAACACACTCAAGTACCTGAGATGCCTCCAAATCATCCAGCCTTTCAGATTTGCATCTGTGGCTAGGGTGTTACTGTGTTTGGAGTAATGTTTCTGAAACAAGATTAAATGCGGAAACAATCAAAGCACGGATCTAAAAGAATCCACTTTTTTTTTTTTTCATTTTGATGTGGCAGAAGTTGGTTTCTGAGTGTAAGTGAACAACGAATTTAAAAGAATTAATGGTCTGAGGTTTGTTTTGTAGTATCTTGTTCGTGTTGTTTACTATATTCCTGAGGGTCTGGCATTTACCATTTATGGACAGCTGAAAAATAGAGTTAAGTGCTAGTAATTAGTAGAAATAGTAACTTTATTCTAATTATGCCTTTGTTTTGGTTTCTATTAATTAAATCACGATTTAAAAAATAGTCTGTAATTTAGGATTTTGGTTTAACATGATTTCTTTAAACATAATTTAACACAATGTCAAAACCTCCAGTTGGAAATAATGTCTTTTTTTCTAAGCAGTCACAAGGACTACAGCATCTTTTGTATGGTGTATCATGTACACCTGCACTTACTGAGTGTTCATTTCTAGATTAATTTTTTAAAATTTCTTTGAAAACAAGTATTTCCTATATAGCATAACAACTAGTTTTACGTAAGTATCCTTCTTTACCAATAAATGTAGACCACAAATAGAGCTGTTTCCCAGGGAGTATAAATAGCAGGTATAAAGAAAATTCTCTAGCAGTTATAGTTTTACAGATATAGCTTTCATATTTGGTCAGCATATATTTCGTTACACAAATAGTTGCACGCTTTCCTTTTTTCTCTGTATGTATATTTGGGACAGCCGTTTTACCTTATGTTGTATCCTTGACTTGGCTGAATAAATTAGGGGTCTCTTTAACAATCCTGACTCATGGTGATTTTCACTCCAGTTGAGTGGTACATAGAGTTTTCATTGCCTTTTGCACAGGAGTGAATTTCCACCCCAAGTAATCCAAAGTCATCCATAGCAATGCATATGTGTCATGGAGTGGGGGACCAGACTTTGTTAATTCCTCACATGCATTTTCAGTGACTCTAGCTGAAACACTGTCAGATTCCAAATTCAATTTAACAGGCTGCCGATATAACAGCAACTGATTTGTCTCACTGTCTTCATAAGGGCTGAGTAAGTTTTATTCTTGTGCATATGATTTCTTAATACAAGCCTTATATCCTAGGGTAACTCATCAAAATGAACAAAACCTGAGTGGGAACAGAGAAATGCAGTGGCATGTGGCAGTATTCTTTTGTGAAATATTTTAAGCCATAAAGACACATTTCACACTTTACCAGCTCTGGGCAGGATAGCTGACACAGAGAAGTACTACTATTTTTTTCCTTTTCTGTTTTTTTCAGAGTTGAATCTAGTTTAATCTTCTATTTCCCCATTGCTGACATCTTCTGTAAATCAGTTGAGAATTTTGAGCTCATTAGAACAAACAACACTGAAGGGGTAGGTACCTGCAAGTGAAGCTTTTGTAAACAGAGCTGAAATAACAATGCTGCACACACAGAGCCATGCACTGGGAGGCAAACAAATTCTGACTGCAGACAGGTGCATCATTTGCTTATGCAGCCTATTGTTAAGCTTTCTGACTTTGAAGAGGCTTTAGAAATATGGAAACGCTTCTATTCACGGTACTCTTTCAAACCTTCACATTCTCTTTTTTACATTAATAATTGGTACAAATCCTTCAGTAATTCACAGTAAATAATTACCACCTTGTTCTGAAATTGTATTGACTAGTTTCTATACAATCACGTTATGTATTTTGTTTTGTTTTGTTTTATTCAAGGGCTTTGTATTGTGAATTGCCATGTTATAAACAATGTGAACCATGTTGGAAGCCATGATTCTCCTATCACATTTTTTTTTCCTCACAGGAATAATTCTATGGTCTTTAGACAAAACACCTTTGACTTTTAGTCAGGTAGTTCAGAAACAAACTCTACATATTTACAGGATCCTAATTTCTGACTACATTGAGTTATTTGCTTTATTTCACTGCGTGGCTTCATAATCTTACTTTTTCTTACTGTATTACAATTTCTTATTTCATTAAACCAGTTTAAAATAAAGGTCTTATAAATATTTAAGTTGCTGTCTTTTTATTTCTTACCGTTTTTCAACGATGCACATAATTTCCTGGTGGCAGTCTTAGTTTCATCCGAATTGTGGATGCTTTGCACAGTTAGACTGTTCTAATACCCAGAGGCAGCTGCGATTCCAGCCCTGTTCTGGAAGCCACTAAATTAACACAAATGAAGACTACTCTGTGAATCTCAGCAGTCCTTTCAGCACCGTTCCTCACAGGCAACTGTTTGACAGAACACTAAACTGATATAAACCCAGTTTTATTTAGTCTGTAAATGTCTTTTGCTTCATTTACAAATACCATCCCAGATTTTATGTAAAATCAGCCTTGCACCGTTATCACCGTGCTAATAACATTGTGTCTTTACTGGTTTCTGTGCATCCTTTGCATCAAAGTTTGGCTCCTCACTAGAGGCTGAGATTAGTTGCAATCTACCTTTCAGTCCGTTATTTGTAGCTTAGCTTTATTCTACTTCAGAAAAAATCTTTCTTTCTTCCTTACAATGATATCTACAGGTTAAAAGATTTATGCAAACCAACTGGTTTGAGTGGAACTAATGACGAGCAAATTAAGCTACCTGATTTCTTGTGTAATCAGATAACCAGACATCTAATATCTGGACTTGATATCACCAACTTATCTTTTTCATCTGACCTCAAGTAAAAAAAATGTTGGATGGAAAAAACCAGAGCCCATATAAAGCAAAAAACTAAGCCTCAGAGAGTTTTCTTGTAAATTAGGATGGTTTAACTTCTTTACTCCTAAATCTGTAATAACTGACTGAATTTTACTTTCCATGTACTCCTGTGGGTTAAGATGAGGAATAATGAGGCCTGTCACAGCTCTTCTTCAAAGTACTGTTTTAGGGGACTGAACGTGGCGTAATGGTGAAGCAGCTGACCAGCTGCAACTCCTAAGTGTTTCCTTAAGTGTTTAAGGAGCTTTTCTACCTGTTCCATCAAGCTTAATATTGTCCATGATACAAAAAGACACATTAGAGAGGATTTAATTAGCAGCTTTTCTAGCAGCATCAGGAGAGAGGTCAAGAGGTGCATTTTTAATCCTCTTCCTCTGGAGATGGGCATTCTGGGCAAGTGAACAGGGAAATGCACAGTAACTACCACCTCCACAAAGGAGGTCCTGCACGTCTGTGGAGTGGCCAGCGCCCTGTTCTTCCTGTCTATGTTTAGGTATTGAGAAACTGGAGGGTTTATAGGGTTATCGTCTTGCTTTTTTTCAAAGTAAAAATGGGCTTCAGTGCCACAGTTTTTGAAGTAGAGACAACAAATTGGAGTTCGATCTTCAAAGGCTCAAACCTTTCCCAAAAGTTAGTCTTGTTTGAAATGGAACACGGTAGGAAATCAAATATGGAGGGAGCTACAGCCACCAACCATGAAAAAAAGTAACCCAATCCTTCTGTCTTTAATACATAGGTTCCAGCAGTAAATAACTTAACAAATTCCTTTTCAATCTGAATTCAATATTTTCGTTCTTCTTTGGGCTCCCAGTTGCATTATTTCCACTCTTTTCAATGGTCTAATTGGTGCAATGAGTCACTCTGAACTATAACACATGCTTTAGTGCTACCAGTAAAGTTTGTGCTGTGCCTTTCCTGTAAATTAATCAAGTACTTCAAGGTCCAAGCACCTCTCAGTAGCAGTAAAATCCATATATTATTCTCATAGAAGCTGATAATAGCAATACAGTGTTACTAAAATGTGTCTGGGAACCATGATGCTGCTTATTGTGATTACAAAACACACAGGTCAGTTGGATGCAGAAACAATAGAGATTTACTTCTGCACTCAAATCTACTTCATTTTATCTGTTAATTCTAACCTGCCTTAGCAAGAAACATCTTGTATTGATTAGCTGGTTTTAAAGACATTGAATGCATTTAAAGTACATGACTCAGGAAATTAGGTAACTTTCTGCAGTCTTGAATGCTATGTCAAGCGTCTTCTTTCCAGGCTGAAGTTTGTATATCTTTTTATGTTCAAGTCCTTCCAAATATTTTCTATTTGACTTACAATTTCTTTTTCCTGCAGTAGCTGCAGTCTCTGAGCTGTGATTTAATGCTGCTTGTACAGCCTTCCACTGTGAATCTGGGACATGGTTTAACCAAGCAATTTTCCCCTCCTACTCAAATAAACCATACATTTCAAAAAAGCACAGCTCAAGTATACAATACACTAATGTTATTGGCCCAATGAGGTATAACATGAAGTCTGACCATGAATTGCTTTTTTCATAGCCACAGTGTTAAAGTAAAGAACAACAGCTCAGGTAAGGACTGGAAGGGGCCACAATGTGTGCTTGTACTTGCCTCATGCTGGAGCATCTGTTCTCAGCTCCCAGGGCCTCAGGGAGTCACTGCAGCTTCAGGAGGCGGTTCTGGAAATTCAGAGTTGCTCTCAACACACTGCAACCACACCACCAGTGGACAAGGCTTTATCTCAGGCTGAATGCCACTTCTGCTAGGCCAGTGCCAAGCTTTCCCTTCACAAAATGTTTCCATCCTTTTATTTGTCTGCACTAGCAGACAAATTTGTCGTACAGCGTGCTGTCTAATGAACTTGAGATAATGATAGTAACTGAGAGAGGTAGCAGCGAAGAACTCAGACTGGGTATTGTCAGGGAATTCAATAACTATGGGGGGAGCCCTTTGTTGTTTTAAAATGGCCAAGTGGCAAGGGGTGGAGTTTTGTTGTGTGAGTATATTGTCCCTTTTCGTTGGTGTTGTGAGGATGTGGCTTTAACGTTGGTGTGGATTTTTTTGTTGATGTAAATAAGTGCATGATGAAGATATATTTTAATGTCAATTCAGCTCCCTAAGACCTATGACTAACCTACAAAAGGGGACGTTGACTATTGAATTTTATCAGTTTGAAGGGACTTCACATGAGCATAACTTACTCCTTGGAAAAACACATAGCACTATCTACTCTGAGCTTACATCAAGTAACATGACAAAGGAAATGGGAAGCTGGCATTGAAATCTATGCATTTATACCTATATCAGGCTGTAGAGAGGGGAATCAGGGTGATATACTTCCCATTTAGAAGCTCAATCCCAACTTTAAGCTCCCTTAGCACATGAAAAGCTTGTAAATGGAAACTCCGTATGGTCGCCCTTTACTTTACTTTGCTGTTGACTTGGGGTGGTAAGGTTTTGAGGGGAGTACTGCGCAGACACGTCGTGTTAACAGGAATACCGTGCTCCACACACTGCTTTGTAAAGGAGTGGCTGCTCAGGGTCTGCACATAGTGATCAAATAGCTGACAGCTGCTCCTGCTTTTCTTTTTTTATTCAGGGATCCAGCATGAGAGTTGGACTGTGAATACTGAGCTGTTATTGTTGGCTCACAAATGTTGAGCTGCTGGTATTGATTTTCTGAAAAGATGTTTGGAGCAGTAATAAAAATAAAAAATAAAGTCAAGAATGATGAGGCTTTACAAATAGCCAATAAAAGAATCCACAAAAAACTTAGTAAACTCTTGGGCTATTCAACCTTGACAATGTCCTTTTCAATTTGAATCCAATCTTCTCCTCATGTTTTGAGCAGCCAACTGCATTTGTTTCTACCCTCACAATGCTCCACTGCCTCAATGAATCACTCTAAGCTACAGTTTGCACTTCTGAGCTTTCACACTCTACACAGTCACCCTGGGAAAGCAGAGAAAGAAATGGGTAGTGGAGGACCTGGAGTAAACGATAAAAGTCCTGTTCATCAGAAGGAATTTCTTCTGAAGTCAAAGGGAGTTCACAGCATGGGGTAGCTGTGAAGCTAGACCCCTTATCAGGCTTCATATGGACCTCCCGAGCATATATGCTGTCCTTTTGTAAACTTCAGGATTTACAGTGTTTGATTTACCCATGAATACATGAAAAAATGCAGTAATTTTGATTATAAACTTTATTACCTTACTAAATTTTTTAAAATACAAACACAAAGCAGCTGATGATCACAGTAGTTTAAAAAAAGCAATTTAATTTTTACTGTGAGATGATATTCCACAACTGTAGCCAAAACTGACATATAATCATTCCATAACTCTGAAAATAAAAAATTAATTATCCAGAATTAAATGCTCCATATGTAAGCTTTCCATAATGGAAGTCCCTGAAGAAAACTGACCCTCGGTGTCTGAATATTTCATTATTTCTGACACAAGGGACTGAAGCCACTACTTTTGTTTAAAACCAGAGTAATTAGTCTCATTTTATTTCATTACACCAACATAAAACCAGAGTAATGCAGCTATAAATTAGGTCAAATATTTCTAGAACTACTGACTAAGATAAAAAAATTAAAATGGGCGATATAATGTTCTTTATGGACAGATGGTAACAGCACTGACTACATGGGATAATGTCTTATCCTTCCAGCAGTTCCATTAAACTTACTGGGGAGTAAGTTGTAGCATAAAACACAGCACACAGTTTACCAGCATCTGGCTGTGTGTTTGCACAGTGCCCTCTAGGATGGGGTCCCTGTCTGGATATTACAAAAATACACGTAAGAGACAGAATAAATGAATGTGCTTTGAAATGTAACAAAAACATTGAGATGACTGAAGTAAGATCTCTTCGAGCTCCAACAGCCCACTTTGCTTCAAGCATTGTTGCCTTTGCCTGTGATTTCATTTCCTCCCAGGTGAATACAAATCAGCAGAGGAAATCTATTCAAACAGCCTCCGAAGAAAGGACTTTTTCGTTGACATTGATAACTTCATGGTTTTCTTTTTGCGCAACGGTTTCATGGGCTGCTTTTTCAGGCACGCCACCTTTTGGGGAGTCTGTAGCCCTTTATTAAGGTCAATGTGTTCGTTGCAGAAGTACTTGACATTTGCTTCTGAGAGCCGGAGAAGCATGGTCTCTGAGAGATCCATACACTGCGCATGGACCCAGTGGCCAGTCCCGCTGGAACACAGGATCATTGCAGGCTTGTTCAGTTCTGTCGAATAGAAAGGGACCCAGGTGTTAATGTCAATATTGCAACTGGCACAGCAGGTGATCCAGTAGCCCGTTTCTGATTCATCTTCTTCATCATCTTCATTGTAAGTGTCAGCATCATCAACGTCAAAGCTATTGGCTTCAGCACTAAAACAAAACTCCTCCGAGTCTTCAAATGGAGTGGAGTCTCCAGGGTCTTCACTTGACGTCTGACTGCAATTTTGTATTATCGATTCTTCTTCCTTGTCCTCTTCTGCTCCTTTGCATCTCAAAATATAGAAGTAGTTTGCATCTGGGATTAATTGTTTGTTGGCCCCTGGAATGCCCAGTAATACAGACCCTTTACCCATATCACAGCCAAACCACATTCTGCAGTGTTTAATATCTGAAGTCCACTCTGGGCTCACACTTTCAACAATCTCTATCTTACTGTCTTCCAGAACTATGGTGTTACACACCAACCGTTTCTGGTTGTCAGAGTGGTAGCCACCAACAAGGACAAATTCAGTATCACTGACCTGGGTCACTATAGCACTTGACACCGATATCCCCCCTGGCAGGATGGTGCAGGTCACAGCTGGGCTGCCCAGGGGCAGATCAATTTTTAGCTTGTACAAGTTGGGGGACCTGGTGTTATTCTGAAGTGAGTGGCCTCCCAAGATGTAGATTGTATCATCTCTGGCAATTGAAACGTGGAAAGAAAGTCCATCTTGAAGCTCTGGAAGGATGTATGATGTACAGCATCCAAATTCAAAATCAATGAGAAACACAGATGGCAAACAGTCAACGACGCTGTTCCATTTTTCAGTGGTTCTTTGTGCAAGAGGAGTATACGACCTCCCTCCAAACAGAACACTCATGCTTTTTCCCCGGCTATGAACTACGTTAATTGTATGCCCATATCTAGCTTCAGGGACATCTCCACCCAGGTCTTTCTCAGTGCATTGGAACGTCATTTTCTTGCTAGTTTTGCTTACCAGACTCATAAAGTAAATCTTATCAGAAAGGTCATTGTTAGGTGTTTTACCACCATGGATGATATACTGGTACTCATCAGCCTTTGCATCGCTTCTGAGCGTGCAAAGAGCGGGGTAGCGGAGAGGGGGAAGGTAACACGAGTCTTTAGAGAAGAAGGCAGGTTTCATTTTGAGCTCGTTCTGCTTTATATCGAGGAGGAAAACACCAGTGGGGCAGGATCTCTTTGGCCATCCTTTCTGACCAAACAAGAAAACATGCCCATCAAAATTCAGGAGAGAGAAGCCTGGCTGAAGCAAGGACGAGTTACTGACGGTGGATACCATCTGCAGCGACATTTTGTCTGTTGAGTGCGCCATACTGTGGCTGAGAAAATAAAAAAAAAAAAACCACCAAAACAAACAGATCAAACATGCATTAGATCGTATCACAATTATTTAACAGAAATAGAATAAATCGTATGGAAGTTGAGCTGCAGTTCACGCTCTCAGACCCAAAAAGACATGCTTTTCTGTGACTCAAGACATGAATCAAGCATAAGGTGTGCACTATTTCGGCGGTGTTTCGGGGATTTTGTGCACGCTACGGGCTGTCGGCACATGGAGCCCGCACACGGTGCGGCCGCAGCTCTGCGCTAGGGCGGCTTCCCGGGCCGGGCGCGGCCGCTCCCATGGGAACGCGGCCCCGCGGGCTGCTGGGGCCGGTAGTTCCCGCTGGGCTGCCCGGCCCGGCC
>VZTA01002147.1:25308-37646 GCA_013398855.1 Mohoua ochrocephala | reverse complement strand
GGGCGGCAGGAGGCTCCCGCCCGTCCGCTCCCGGCCGGGAACGCGCCCGAGGGCACCGCTGTCAGCGGGCTGGAGGACGGGCGTGAACGCAAACTTCAGACTGCACGTTTTGTTTACAAGGAAAACGTCAGGATTTGTTGAGTGCATTCAGAAGCAGGCGGCGCCCGCTGTCTCTCCAGCCATGCAGGGCTGCCTGGAGCCGCGCAGGCCGCGGGTGCCGGGGTGAATCTCACGCTTGTGCTGAACAGCCCGCTCGGGATCTGGGGGGCTTGCGAGTCCCGCTGCCGCGGGGCTTCAGTGTGCTCCAGGCCTTTGTCTTTCATCTCTGCTCTTTGCTCATGCTTTCATGACTAGGTTTCAAGGGGTATCTTTTACTTTTATAAACCTGTTTGTTTGAAGACCGAAAGGAGTTTATGTAATCAGCTTGGATACTGACTGTGAAAGAGCTTTGGAGAACACAGACACCGGGGAGGGAAATAACTGGCTGATTCATTGGCACTGTTCTTTGGTGACAGCAGACTTGTGCCCTTTAGTAAATGTCCACGTTCTCTGTCCCAGCCTTTGCCAAATCCCCAGAATTTAAA
Source organism: Mohoua ochrocephala (assembly GCA_013398855.1). Classification (NCBI taxonomy): domain Eukaryota; kingdom Metazoa; phylum Chordata; class Aves; order Passeriformes; family Acanthizidae; genus Mohoua; species Mohoua ochrocephala. The sequence goes on along the minus strand of VZTA01002147.1, from coordinate 37,062 downwards.
GGTGTGAACTAAATAGTAGAGAAAACCCACTAAATCCTACATTTTAAAATGTAATTCCTTTTTTGGAAATCTTTAGGATTCATAGTTTCCTTGTTTCTCCTTTTCATTTTGCTGTAACAACAAAAACAAGACACACAAGGTTGCTTTTTAAAGGAAGGATTGGTATCTTCTAGTTATGTGACATCAAAACCTGGGGGAATCTGAACAACATCGTGTGCAGGAAGAGTCATTGTAAAAACATGGGAACTGATGACACTGACTGCATCAATTGTTGTACCATGTTGTACCATGTTGCCGCACTGCCCGCCCTCAAACTGGTGTGCAAACTGCTGTGCTAAAATAGGGATCTGCCGTGGAATGTTTTTCGAAGGTGAAATGTTTTCAGGCCGGAGCACACAGACAGAGTAGGCATAGCCATTACTGAGTCTGTTTGAAAAACAATCCATGGAATGGCTGTCTCATGTTGTGGAATCATCCAAAGGTCGTGGTTGAGTTCTGTTCACTGTGTAGCCTAATGCCTCTGCCCTGAAGGTAGTAGTTTTTTCTACATTTAGATTTCTTTTCAGAAGTACTGCACTGTAGGTGAAGTTCAGTTACAAGTTAATTAAATTAGTGAACCCTTTTCTAAGCGTGTCAGTATACACAGCAGGTTTTGTCCTTATTATGCATGAAGAAAGACTTATGAAGTTATTTACCTTCAGGTGATATGCTGAAGAGGAATCTGCTGTTTGTTTCTTACAAGCATTCAAAAATGGCATCGTCAGAGGAGTTTGCACTAAGCTGAGTTTACTGGATTAGATGTCATTTGTCTCTTTTTTCATATTGTCTGGTTACTTAGCTTCTTTGGTTTTACAGGATCTTTAGAAAAGTAAAATGTCTTCCATACTGAAGACGCCATGAGAAAATTTCTGTTCTATATGAGAAGATCAGAGTTCTTTATTTTGTACCACTAATGTTCTACATTTGAGTGCTGGTTTATATTTGAAGTCTAACGAGAGTATTAAAAGTGGCAAACAATTTAATTGATACCTTGGTATGCATCTCATATTTTGACATATACTTAAAGAATCTCAAAATATGACAATTATTAGCGTCCACAGTGCCACAAACTATTTCCCAAATATTGAGCAGTACTCAGTTCTGAAGAGTTTACTATCTGAAGAGTCTGCAGATACAGAGTGGAGAAAAGATCGGTGAAAACGATTTGATTGATAGACACACAGAATGTACTGGTTAAGCACACACTTCCTTGTCATCTCAGAATATTTCTTGAACTTTACATAAGCAAGCAGTTGAGTAAGTATTGGAGGGAATGTTTATCTGAGATTTTTGGACAGAAGTAGCTCCTTAGGCACTGACCGGAATTGCTTTGGCTTTCCATGTATTTTCATGCTAATTACAGTGTGTTAATACAGTGTGATTGCTCTTTGGCTATGCTGACCTCCATCTCTGACCTTCCAATACCACTGATTCCTTTGGGCCATGGCTCATCTAACCCTGAACAGCTTCAGGGAACCCAAAAGGTAAAGATCTCACCTTGTAAGCAAAGAGTTTAAAGTGCTTTTTTGTGGCTTTATGCTCAAAACTGTCACTGTGGAGTTGGATTAGCATTGCAGCTAGTGCAGAGGGAAACAGACAAATGCCTTTGTTGTGGTGCAACACAGGATACTGGGGAAGAGACACTACAAGGAGTAAAGACGATTAAAAAGAGAAGGGGGGAGTTACATAAACAATTACCAGTTATGATGACTTGAGTCGTGCTTCATCGTATTTGGTGTTTTTATAAAAGGTTAAGCTGTAAGGATTATACAATTAAATGAGAATCTCAGCATTACTTTTATAAGCCTCCTATTTGGGAAGCAGTAGAGACCTGAGCTAGAAGCTAAGCTAACAGAAAAAAGAAAACTAATATTCTCCCTGTGTTTATTTTGAAATCAAACAGTATTTTGAGCAGGTTTTTTCAGGTAAGAGTTGTTTATATGTCAAGAAGAGATTATAAGGAATTCAGATTTAGATAGCTGCATTGGGAGATACATTTATAGAAGGATCAAATGAAGAGAGATGATGTTTTTTAAAAGCACCAGCTAATGTAATTTGAAATGTGCTTACTATGGAAACAGATGGACATAGTTACAATTTTGGGTGGTGTACCATTTCAGAAACTATATTAGGTGTTCACAGAGAAGTACAGGATGAACATCTTTTAGAGACAAGGGGTAGCACCGAGTGACCTAAACAGCAGGTGACATTTCATACACCTTCAGATATTCTTCCTTCTAGCTTCTGCTGTGGAAGCAAGTCTCCCATTGATTTTGTGTTCTAGGTTCTAGTAAATCTAGGGTTTATAAAATGTCACTAGATGACAATGTTTAGGCACTGGGTCACTCCCAAACTGTGATTATTGCTTATTGTCCTCTTTGACCGTATGCAGAAATTGTTTGTTCACCTATGTGCTTTGCCCGTTACCCACTTAGGCAACAAAAACATTCTAATCAGGAGAACAATGACTAATCAGTGCTGCTGTTTAGTGTGACATCTCATATTTTTCAACATTGAAAGCATTATTTGTAATAATTTCACAGTAATTTGAATGCTACGAAATAATGAATGATGAATGAGTTGATCTTATGAACTGTAGCAAACACAAAAGAAGCTTTTTTCATTTATACAAAAATAAGATACTTGAGCTGTACTGATGGGCACTGAGAGAATGGAATGCAGGATAACATGGAGTCTTAGTTGGTAAACACCCATTGCTGACCATTGAATTAATTAGTTTGCAGTTATTTTGGCGTGAACACAGATATCTATGGTAGAATTAAATCGATTTTGCAGTATTGTATTTTTTTTCTCTGACAGATCTGTTTTTTCATTTTCAAAATGGAAAAGCCTACCCCTGAAAAGCAAGTGCTGTTTCCAAATTCTCCACAATCAAAATCATATCCAGACACATAAAGAGGCTTGAAGTCCTCCATAAAGAAGCTTAAGGAAGGCAATTTTTTATATAGTATTTCTCAAAACATTTGCTAAGTGTATCAACCAAGTTTGCTCTGGGCAAGACAGTAATTTAGACGTACCTGGCTGATAGCAGTTTTTTGCGTCCTCCGTTATCTTTCTGTGTAATTGGGATTCAAATGTGAGCAATGTGAGGAATCTTCTGTGACAGCACAGGGGGCTCGTGGCATGGAGAGACAGCCTGATGGAGGGGAATCTATCTGCTTAATTTGCAGATGTGCTCCTGAGAACTCGATCTACTGTGGCTAACTGGCTGTGACTGGTTTTTTTTCCCTTTCCTCTCTTGTCTTCAGATGGCACAACAAGAAACCCACCAGCCTCCAGAAGCTTTAACTCTTTGCAGTAGAACAAGCTCAGGGTGACAGCAGATGCCTCTTAGATTGTAAATATCTGCAGCGTACGCTTCTTTATGGTTGAATTTTTTTACACTGTTAAACCTATCAGCCTTGTGATCATCTTCAGAATTTTTCAATGCTATTTTAAAATGTAATTTAAAATAAATTTCGAGTTAAAAGAAAAAATAATTTCAGTAGGTAATAAAAGAGAACAACTCTTGCTGATTGGCGCACTACTTTCCCCAGGAATGCTCTGCTGCAAGCGGGCAATAACGCTGAAACAGAGCGAAGGAAATGACAAATGCATGCAGTTCACTGAGTGAGGGCTGACAGAAAGTCCAACTCAGAAGTCCACAGAAGTAATTAGAAATGTCTTTTTTTTCTACTTCAGTGGCCTTCTGATCAGACCTTGAAAGACTAATAAAACTTTGCACCCTTCTGTGGCATTTTTCATCAGTTTCGCAGTGCTTTTCTCCAGCAAAAAATAATGAGACGCTGGGAAGTCCACTGGGAACATATCCTTTCAACAGCTAGCAGTGCTGGGGCACAGAGGATAAGCCACTTGCATAACACAGCACAACAAATAAACAGAAAAACCTGGAAAACAATTTACTCTTCATAGCTCCCTGCTTTTGTTTTCCTGGCCCTACTTCACCCACTCCTGAGTTAAAACATCTGCTGCACAGTATTTTAGAAATATCTCAACTCCCATTTGAAACTGCTGTGAGAATAGAAATAGAAGGAACTTGAAGTGGAATTTGATTAGTACAGCAAAGCAAACATACCAAATGTTTGCGAGAATTGTCTTGAGACATTGAATAACTGTAATGCAGATAGGATGTGGTGATGTTTCTCATCTGAAATACAGCAGTGCTGAGGCACTGTGCCCTGTAGCATCCATATGGGCCTTTTACTTCTCTACTGAAACAAAGATAAAAGGAGCCTGTAGAGCAGAGTTGAATGCTGAAGAACTTCCCCCAAATTTAAGGGCGTTTAGATCACATTTATTTGTATTTTCAGCAGGGCCTAGATAATACTTGACAGCTTCTCATCTAAGTGTTTGACATATTCTGACCCTTGTTTGGGTCTGTGATCAAAGATCTACTGGCAAAAAAGATACAAATATTTAAATGAAAAATCCGGTCCCCCGGCTGTGTCACTTTAATATTTTACATTCATTTTACTCTCTTCCTACCAGTTGACATGCCTTATCTTTGGAAATTCTTTTTCCAATTACTGTGGTTGAGAAGATGGAGAAATTGAAGTTTTTTGGCAACAGCATGTCATTTTTGGATGAGGACGTGGTCTGTCCAAGCTGCTCTCGTTAACTGTCAATGACAAAGTGCTTTGGAGAAGCTGCAGCGAATAGCTTCAGAATAATGTATCTACACGGTAGGGAAATTGTGTTCAAAACTGTCCAGGTCGTAACGAGAAGATCTTGGATTTCCATCCTGTATTTAACTGGCAGAGAACCCATGTGAAAAGGAATAAATAGACTTCTCCTTCTCAATTTCTATTTTAATAGCATTGACATAGGTGGTATGTTTTCAGCAGATTGCTCGCTGTTACGGAAATGCTTTATTTCACTTGATTTTCTTCTTCTACAATTAATTTCTTAAAATAATATGTTGTTTGCATCTTCTTCATCCCAAGTCATTCCAAATTGCACTGAGATATTTCCAGGCTTTTCAGCATATTTTCTGCCAGTAAAACACAGTCATCTCTGAGCTGAAATGTAGCTGGCTTCCTGTGGGTTGCAGTAATGCACTCCAGCTCAGCAGGGAAAGGGAGGGCTGCCTTACTCATTTGTGTAGGGTTTGCCAGCCAGAATGCAAATATGCTGGATATTTAGCCAAGACCCACAGGCTGAAACCTGTAAAAAAGGGCACAGGGAGTCCAGCATCCTACAGTCTTCAATTTTCTGTCTCATCTAAAACTGACAGTAAACAGTATTTAACTTGTGAGGGAGAAGGCGTTATTTGGAGGTCTTATCTAAAATATCTGATTGAATCCAGCTGTGCTTTGACTGTCAGATCCCAGACAATCGCATTCCAGGGGGCAGTGGCTACTGTGGTTTGGACGAAATGTTACCCTTGCCCTGGGCCTCCAGGTTGTCTTTAAAGGGAGCAGTACTCTTGAAGCCATTGGAAATTCATTAAAAAAAATTCTGCTCAGGTATGGGGCTGGCATAATAGCACTGAAATCCAACAGGATCAATATGCTTGCTTGCAGTTAAAGCCCTTGGATATATCCTTTAAAAGCTCGTACGAGCTGGGCATGAGAGGCACATGTTTTTGTCCATCTAAAGGTCAGCTCTCAGGCTCAGTAATGCACTCAGGCAAGCAGATGCAGCTCCCATCCACACAAATTGCTGATGCATTAAGTGTGTGCCCTTAAGGCCTCCCGCTGAAGGCAATGGCAAACATCCAGTTGATTTTAACAGGATTAGCTGTCGTAGATCACATTAAATTGCGAGATGTTGGAAGGAACCTCTTCTGAAAGTTTTTGTCCTTTGTAACTTTTAGTTTGTTCCCCCAGCTGGGTTGACCTGCACCTGCTTGTGGCCAGAATTTGGTGCCTTTGGGTGGGCTCCTGGAGCTCTTCCTCCCCGCAGGTGGTGGTGGTAGCAGGGAGGAGGAGGGCAAAAAGTAGGGCAGGACAGTAAGGCAGGGAGGACTTTCTTCTGCAACTGTAGATTTGCAGATGTCTAGACAAGCAGGAGGCAGTTTTATGCCTTGAGGAAAATGGGTAGCTTTCCTCTGCTGTCTGACTCAAAATGCTTTATGTCTTTCTCGAGCGGAAATTCCCAGAATCCCTCCTTTCACTTGGCCTACTTTTAAAGCGCCATCCTGGGATGTTTGTTAAGGCAGCAGCCACGGTCCATAGCTAACAACAAGCACTTGTTAAGGACGGGCTTGAGTTCCAGCTTTGCCTGCCCCTTGGCACCATGGGGGCTGATGATCTGCACTGCGGGCTCCAGCTCGGCGTGGTGGATGTAGGAGTGCCCTGCTGACATCTGCTTTTGCAGCGTGGAGGAAGCCCAGCTTTCTGGGCCATTTGTGAGGGTGTTCCTGATGAGGCTGTGCTTTCATGGTTGCATAAGCAACTATGACAGGCTGCCAAAGGGGCAGTCCTGCATCCTTCCCTTGCTCCCACGGCACGGTGCCGCTGTCCCCTTGTACAGGCAATCACGATCGTACAGCTGTAAGGCAGATCAGAAAACGTGTCTTCAAAACAGAGTATATGCATTTGCTCTGTTTACTCTCAGGTTTTGTATTGGTAGTTTATTTGGCCTGCCCAAGACATGGACTGGAGTGGTAAACCAGGACATGAAGAGGAAGTGAAGGTGGTGGTGGCCTTTTTGGGAGCAGCCAGAACCTAGATAGACTTAAATTGATTCTGAGTGCACTTGTCTGAAAAAATCTCATTCTTTTTGCAAAGGTGCTGCCTCATTCTTCATTGCTGCAACAATATTGTTAAAGGTGTTGTTACTGTGATATCTCTATAGGGAAAAGAGATGGGACATTGTCCAGTGGTAACAGAGTATAAGATTTAAAGATATTTACGCTCAATCTGATTTTTGCAGACATAGATTATAAAATCTTGATAACAGGTCTATCTAGTGGATATTTTCCATGAACTTATGGATGAACTATAAAAAACCCCATGTATTAATCAGCCTCTTTTTAAAATTGAGAATGACTTCTAGGAGAGCAAATTCGTAGCATGAAAACCTGACTGGAACCTATGCCAGAAATGCTAGTGAAGTATTTTTTTTCCCTGAAAAATTGAATTACATAAGATTTTATTGAGTTTGTAGAGGCGGTTAGCTTATTGCTCTTTCCGTTTAAAATTTCATAATCTTTCGTTGCCTCTATTGTATTTTAAAGAAACATAAAGCACTTAAAAATGCAGCATAAACCAGGAAGTCTATATTCCACCACATTTTGGGTTGTTTAGTAGAACTAATCACTGTATAATTGAAATCGTGCTAATACTCACTTGATCTGCCTCTGTGATTCAATGCAGAGATTTCTGATTTGTCTTAAACTGCAAGGAAGAAGACAGCATTTTGAGAAATAAAATTGATTTTGCACAATCTGCTGATGATCAGCAAGGCTTAATGAATGATCGCCTCAAGAAACCTCATTAAAGTCACTTGGATGGATGAGCAGGAGTGAAATGCAAAAAGAAGAAACCATAGTTGCTGCTCGAATGCATCACTTACTGATGTTTGACTCTAAAAGTATCCAAAGCCAGAGCAAGGAAAGGATCGGATACCCTTGCTTTACTTTCCTTGAGACCTCCAAGTTAGTTTGATTCCTTTTGGGAAAAAAGAATATAAGTTTTTGATTTTAGTAGTAGCTATTCTTTAGCAGAACAATGCAGTAATTTCATTCCTAGAAGTGTCGTTGTACCCACTTTATAAATTGTGGAGGATTCCGATTCATTATTGTGTATTTTTTCATTTTTTCAGGACAGTTTAAAGAAATCATTGCCTTGAGGCTGTGATTGCTGAAGCCGTTTGCTTACATAGAATCTAGTGCTTAGCTCCTTAGCAAAGGGGAGAGTCTTCTGGTCAGCCTGGTTTCAGCTGTTCACCTCACAAAACTTCTGTGCAGCCGACACAGTGTGGTGATCGTTTAAGAGAGGCTCTGGAATAAAGTATAGGTGGGAAGCAGCAGAAAACAAAGTGGAATGAAAATGAAAAATACCAAAACCCTGATGGGTTGAGATAAGTTTTTGAACACCCCTCTTGTACCATCCGTCCTAGCCACATGTTCAGTTTCAGGGATAGCAGGTATTCCCCACATACCATCCTCTGCGCTTGCTTTCATTTAGGGCCATGTTACAGCATTGGGCAATTCATCAAAATAATTGAAAATGGGGAATGGGTAGTTCTAGCTGCCAGTCTCTCCTCTCTGTTGTTTGAGAGAGTGGCTGTTTTTCTGACAGAACCTAGGCTTTCATTAGGACCTAGCTGGTTTTTCCTCTCCGTGAGGAGATGATTCCGTAGACCTCAATAACAGCTGTGCAAGGGAATATATGAAGTGAAGTTTCCCAAATTCTGTAGGAAGTAGAAGCTGCACAGCAGAGTGAGAATTGAGATATATGGTTTTGGTAGCACCTGGTCTGGGTGCTGAATCTCAGGCTGATGATCTGGTGGCTGTAGAGCATGGCATTCACTGAGAAAGCTGTCATGCAGCTGGTTAAGGATACGACTATGCCCCCAAACTGCATATTAATTTTCTAGTTTCCTAGAGCATTTTAGAGTGAATTAATCTAAGATTTGCCGTCAGCCCTCCACTAACCTGTTTTTAAATCATTTAAATTCTTGGTGACTCATTTTTTTAATCTGTTATTGGCAGTAATATTTGTTTGCTCTTCCTTTTGGGAATATTTTTAAGTTCATTTCGTTAGTGTTTGTAAGGGAGTTGGAGATCCTAGACCCCAGACTCCAAAAACACCCAAAACGTTATTAAGTTTTTCTTGATTAGATATATATATATTTTTCTTTTACAGTAGCCTTAAAAATCACAGCACTATTTCAAGTAATGATTTTAATAACTTAACCGTAATGAGGAATAGAAGGCACTGCTTCTCTCTCAAGGCCCTGTAATATACATAAGCAACTCTGAGAGTCTGGTGAGTTATATTCTGCTTGGTCAGTCCACAGAGATTAATAATGGTTGAATTTTTGTAAAACATTAGAAGACTTTAGGTCATGTGGGTGTGCATGTATTTTGATATCTTCTTGGTCTTCCTTGGAAGCAGGCAATTCAACAAAATTGAGGTTTTATGTTAGAAGTCACGCTTTATTTTCTTTCTGTTCTCTGAACAATTCTCTTCCTGTCTTATTTAACTTCAGTGTTAGGTTGGCAGCCTTTCTTTAGTATAGTTGATTTGAAGTTTTGCTGAAGAATTAAGCTTTCATTCTCAAAATCCACTTCTTAGTGTTGTGGTAAATCAAGAGAGGAAACACAGGAACACATGCAAATCAAGCACTTAGTGTATAATGCGTTCTTGCATCTCGATCAGGTTTATGTGTGCAGACGGATTCTATTAGTGTGGACCTATGTGTGTAAAAAATAAGTAATATGGGTAACTGGTATCATGCAGCTGTTAACATGCATTTACACAGCTTTTATGAGTAAGGGGCAAGGTTAACTTCAGCAGACTTCACCGAGGGATGTTTCAGGGCCACTACTTCCCGTAGAGCCTGGTTAAGTGATGAAGGTGGGCTGGAAAGCTGTTTCTGTGGGAGTGGAGAGTGGAGCTTCTTCCTTCAGCTCTCAGCATTTGTTCCCTTCTCAAGAGTGGTCCTCACATTCCTGTGTGGCTGTCCAGATCCTGCATGCTCTCCCTGTCCCGTGTGCTGCCTCAGCATGCACACACGTAGGTGTCATTGTGATTTAACGTGTGGTCCAAAATGCGGGTGTGTGGCTTTGATGGTACGGGGAGAAGTGCACCTGGAGATGGTGGTTTCAGTCCAAGTTTTGAATGTACAGGTGTGTCCGGGTTGTCAAATACAACATGCTGATGACGGGTGTCGCTGTTTTTGCAGAGAAGGCAAGGGTTGAAAGACTGAACAGCTTAAGGGAATGAACACCACCAAGAGAAGCTGGCACTTCTTTTGCCCATATTACCCAAGGTCATATATTTCAAGCATAAATGATCACAATTTCTCCCTTTGTACTTAAAATTTCTATGTCCCCGTGAGGTTTTGGAGAAATGTTGAATAAAGTTCCACTGACAAGATCAGAACTTCCCAAGGCGAGAAGAAAAATTTTACTTTCTAGTGCCCATCTATGTGAACTAGGGACTTTTCTGTTGATATGTTTTCTGCCTGCACGTGTGTATAGCTCTTTTCTTTCTATTGCAGAAGCAGCCTACTGAAGCAGATGTACCTGTTCGACTCTCAAGGTGTGGATGATCATGGGAGAACAACTGTTAAAGAACAGCATCCTTGATCAATTTATTGATAGCCATGAGCAGTCATATGAAGAGTTTCTAAATACATTCACATGTCTTTTGAAAGGTATGTAATTTCCCAAATCTCCTGTTAGATGCCACAGACAGAAGGGAAGGTAAAAAGAGAAGCAGTAGTATTCAGTGTCTTTGTTCCTACTCACCTGCTTTGTGACTTTAGGCAAATCCTTGTGATGCTTTTGTTTTTCCACTCAGCAGTGGGAACCCTAAGGACAACTTTTTACAGGTTGGTTCCCAGGCTGCTGTGTCTCTACAGGTGGTTAGCCATTTATGCTTGCTTTAGTGGGGTGGGGAAACATGCACTGTTTGGAAGGATAGATGTTTCCTGAGTACATCTTGCATTGTTTTGCTTGAGAACTCTCCATAAGAGAAGAGCCTAAGGAAAGTACTGAATAGTGATGCCTTAGGATTTTGGCTTTCATATTTCTCGGATCCTGTACTGCTTTAGTGTGTAACTCTAAAACTCCATATAGCCTGTTAGCTACTGTTCTCCCATTCTGGTTAGGCATAACAAATCCTCTCTAGGCCTGGATTCAAGGACACCTTCTTCCTGTCTCAGGCCTCGAAATATGTAAACTAAGCCTCCGAAGGGGGGGAACAAACTTGGGGTAAATGACTTCATTACCTGAAATTGTAATTGGAGAATTAACCCTGATATGCAAATGGAGCAAACTTATAAAAGTATGAGAAACTCATGAGTGTGTGATGGCCTGAGATCAGGAGTGTGCAATTTGAGTACTTTCACAGGTTTACTAACACTTGCCTGCTGTGCTATGCCTGTGTGTGTGCCTTCTGCAAAGTGATTGCCTTCTATGATGAAACAACTACCTGGAGGGATGTGGATATTGTCTAAATTGATTTCGGCGAGGCTTTCAACACTCTTTCACAACATCCTCATAGGCAAACTCAGAAAGTGTGAACTGGATGAGTGGACAGTGAGGTGGATTGAAAACTGGCTGAGTGGCAGATCCCAGAGTGTTGTGATCAGCAGCACAGGGACGAGTTGATGGCCTGTCACTGGTGGCGTCCCCCAGGGTTCGGTACTGGGCCCACTGATGTTTAACTTCTCCATCAATGACTTGGATGAAGGGGAGATGCCTCCTCAGCAAGTTGCCTGCAGACACAAAGCTGGGAGGAGTGGCCCATACCCCAGAGGGCTGTGCAGCCTTTTGGAAGGGCCTCAGCAGGCTGGAGAGATGGGCAGAGAGGGAACTTCTGAAATTCAGCCAAGGCAAGTGCAGGGTCCTGTACCTGGGGACCAGGACAGGCTGGGGGCTGAGCTCTTGGAAAGCAGCTCTGTGGAGGTCCTGTGGGGGGTCCTGGTGGAAAACAAGCTGTCCATGACCAGCAGTGCCCTTGTGGCCAATGGTGACCTGGGGTGCATTAGGAACAGCACTGCCAGCAGGTCGAGGGA
>VZTA01002147.1:0-25241 GCA_013398855.1 Mohoua ochrocephala | reverse complement strand
GCTCCTCAGGACAAGAGAGACATGGAGCTCCTGGAACAAGTCCAGTGGAGGGCTAAGGAGATTGTTAAGGAACTGGAGCATCTCACGAGGAAAGGCTGAGAGAGTTCAGCCTGTTCACCCTTAAGAAGAGATGAATGAGAGGGGACCTTATCGATGTCTATAAGTATGTGAGAGGAAGGTGTCAGAAGATGGAGCCAGGCTCTTCTTGGTGGTGCCAAGGAACAGGATAAGAGGCAATGGGCAGAAACTGATGCACAGAAGTTCCACCTGAACATGAGGAGGAACTTCTTTACTGTGCAGGTGAATGAGCACTGGAACAGATTGCCCAGAGAGGTTGTGGAGTCTCCCTCACGGGAGGGATTCAGGATCTATCTGGATACAATCCTGTGCAAGGTGCTCTAGGATGACCCTGCTTGAGCAGGGAGGTGGGACCCGCTGTGGTCCCTTCCAACCTGACCCATCCTGTGCCAAGCTAACAGGTAACTTGGATGAAGGTACATACAGCAGGATATCAGATAGATGATTAGGCTGAAAAGATCTTGTGCTCTGCAGATGAAATAAAAAGTGGAGCTTAACCATGATCTGAGCATTGCTGAATTACAGAATTCCAATTCTGTAGCTCAGGTTCAGTTTTTTTAGCCATGATAAATCATGTGCCATAAAAATGAGTGCAAGCTACATATTACTCACAATTCTTTTGACCACTGCTTTGCTCTAAAAGTGATATCCTCATATTATTGCAGAAGCACTGTATTTTTCAATTGCAGCATGTGGCATGCCCCATTGATGGGCACTCAGAAGTCTGTCCTGTCCTTATCCTTCAGGCAGAACTAAGTGTCAGTCACGAGCATTGAGCAGAAAACCACTGGGGGAGTTGAAGCTGCCACAGAAATAATCTTGTGGCAACTTTCTGTCTCTCCTCCCTATAAAATATAGAAGAGAAAGGAGACACTGGGGGATGAGATAAGAGGATTGAAAATACAGTTCTGGTCTTCTTATGTATGATTGATACACTGGGGATAGCTCCTATCGTAGGAGCATGCTGCATATCATGATGCTACTTGCAAAAAGCCTCAGCGTGTATTTCACTCACTTTCACTGTCACTGTAGCATTTGCCACTAAAATCATATAAAAGGTAGAGCTTTACCTGAATCAAATGCTTAGTAATACAGGTTCTTATGATGGTATGAACTGAACAGCTCAAGTTGTTTTCCTCCCACTTTCATTTTCCTTTAAAAGTACCCAAAGTGCTGGTTTGCATTGTAAACTAATGACCTGCAAAAATTCTGCTTAAAGCATAAGATGTACATTGTCAACTGATAGATTTTTGTCTGTCATAACAGTGGAAAGAGAGAACAAACAAAACTAATTGGATCCCATTGATTTCACAGAGTGACATATTTACAGAAGGTGATTTTCACTTGTGCATGAATTTATACTAGGCGTGTAGTTGGCATTGCAAGGATATTTTCACCTGAAGTTTCTACGTTATTCTTGAAAGCATCTCGTAAGAATCTGATACCCTAGTGATTTTTAAATTTTTCTTCATATGTTAAATTCACACACAGTGAAGCTGTAAAGAATGTACCTTGAGTAGAAAGACCCAAGCATCTTTGACTGTTCTGGCCTAGCTAAAAAGAGCCCTTTGAGGCTATGAATAGCCTGGAGTGACCCCCTGTGAACACATTAGGATCTTCTGCTGAGAGTATAGTTTCATTCTTACAAATGTGGGAAACAGGATTAATGTATTTTTACATTCCTGACTTCCATTTGACTTTTTAAGAATTGCTAATATCCTAATCGAGAAAATCACATTTTTAGAATGTTGTCTTTTTATTATATCTGAATGTGTGATATTACCTTTGACTAGTTCTATTCCTCCTTGTGCTATTTGAAAAGATATTCTCTTAGTTCACATAGAACAAGATCTGGAGTCAAAATAAGTCCTTCTAAATTCTGTGTAATTGGTTTTGTGCTGTGCGTTCGGTTTAACTAGCACAGAGATATGTTATAATTTAGCTGGACCATAAAATTACATCTTTGATATGGGATTTAAATCTTCCAGATTTTAGTATTCCTAAAAATCCCAGTGGTTCTGTTTTTTAAAATGTGCTTGGTGCAGTGAGAAAATGAGAGTTCATAGACTAATTGACAAGTAAATCCTGTAGTAAGACTGTTACTTCACGTCTACAGATCTGATGGAAAATGGATAAACATACATAAATATATTTTGAAAACTCTGACCTCAGCATTTAAAACATACTGCTCCAACAGAACATGACCTATATATCTTAAATAAATAATATTTTAAAATTATAGGAGTACTTCCTCCATAAGTGGAAAATTTTTAAAGCCTTTGTTATTGATTCTGTAATGGAACGGACATTTGAGGGCTAGGTTAAGATTCTAGTTAAGTCTCTTATTTTTCCTATTTAGAGCATCCATAGTGTGGTTTTTGTCATAGGGATAATATTAACAAGACAAATATATAGGTGAAAGGGCTGGTGAGCCCATGGGAATGTATTTTAGCAATTAGAGCACGAGTCCAGAAAGATGGAATTTTTCATACTCGCTGTAAAGCTTTGCGGTTGAAGGAGCCTTAGAAGAGCTGAATTTACAAAGGAGTGGATGATACGGATTTCTGCAGATGTGGTCAATGAGTGATATGTTCAGAACTACACACTTCCTAGAAAAACTTTGGACAAAATCTCATGGAAATGCATCCAACCCTGCTTTTGAAAAAATTGCCAGAGAGGACAAAAGTCTCTTTCAAATCTTAGGAAGAGTGTTTGAAATCTGGTGCAGAGAGCTATGATGCTCAAAATTAGAAGGCAGCATCTGCTCATTTTTTAAAACTCAGAGGAAGAATGGGAAATTCACTGGAGCATAAAATAACTCATTTGACCTTGTACAAAAAATACAGAAAAAAGCCCCAAATGGTCCAAGCTTCAAAATTTTCATCTAGATTTTAAATTACTCCTCTCCCACTTCTAAAAATACAGGATTCTGGATCATTCAGCTGCATAGGAAAATGCTGCCATGAATGAAATTCTTACCCAAATCCAAGTTAAGATTTGTATTTTTTTCATGGTTCTGGGCATTTTACCACTAGGATTAAATGAATTCCATTCCTGCTGTTAATTTTGCTCTATTTCATACACCTCCCGATGCCTGGCAGTGCGTTGAAGTCCAGGGACCTTGATTAGACCCGTCTAAGCAAACCACACCTTGGATCGAAACTTCGTAGCCTCGGCGCTGTTGTTTTGATGCTTCTGTGCTGAACAAACTGTCAAGTGGAGGAAGTTTGGAAGTGACTGATCACTTCTGTGCTTACAGGTGGCATGCAAGAGCCATATTGTGTGTTGTGATCAGATTAACTTAATTCCCCAGTGAAAGCTGGGCAAGGTATTCAGTTCACAGTCCATTTGACTGTAGCTGTCTGCTTCCTTTTTTCATTAACCACATTTAGGAAAAACAACTTTAAACGTCCTGTATAAGTGTCAGTGGAGGCGCTTTACAAATGTGAGTCTTCACAGCAGAAAGCATAGCAGAGAACTATATAAGAAGTGACAGTAAATGCACTTTTATTTTAAAAATGGACCAGTAGGACAATGCTAACCCCAAGAGAAATTTCAGCCTATGAGTAGATTTGCCAGTAAAAGCAACTAGACAGTTCAATAAAACTAATCAAATTAATCTGTCATCCCCAGGGAACTTAAACAGGGCATGAAATAGGGAAACAGCATCAATTCAGAGCTTTTTATTGATGTGCTGTGCTGGATCATTTGATAGAATTGGTTGGGAGACAAAATTTGCAATTTTCTATTGATCATGAATTCAGTAGCTATCTCTATGTAGCCTTTATTCAATATAGTATAAAATCAGTTATCATACAGAGCCCCTAAATGTAGAAAAAATCCCGGACACAGAGATGCAAACTTAATAGATTATTTTTGAAATAATAATAACTGATCTGTTTTATGGATATTTGTTGTCCTGGTATTTGCTCTGCAAGATACTTCATCTCCATTTTATAGACAGAAAAAAATAAGCCTAAAGAAGGGAAATGACTAGTGTGCATTTGTGCAGTAGCTCAGTGGCAGTGCCAGAGAAATACAGAGGCACTCAGACTCCTGGAAACTTGGACAACAGCCCTTCAACAGTAGTGCTTCCCTGATAGCAATTCTTTGTTCTTTTCTGTGATGCCTTTATTATTACACAATTTCTAAAGACTGTTTCAGATGGAAAAAAAAAAAGTGTTTTCATTCTCTTGCATAACTTAGATTTTCTAGAACATAGAAAGGGAAACATTTAGTAATTTTGCTGTTGATACTTTGGTACAGGTTCTATCCTCTCGTGGCATATTGGCAGTGATTGAATTCTAGTACTATAAAAAGCAGTACCACAGAGTGAACTGTGCTGTACCTCATCACCTTGTCTAAAAAGGCATCGAAGTGCACTAAAATGCAGCTGTTGGCTTAGTTTAATGTATTGCAGTGGGGTGAGGAGGCCCTCTTTTCATACATGGGAATGACACAAAGCAAATAGTGTCAGAGATCAGAGCTGTGTATAAGTGACTCAAGAAGACAGTCAGAAACAGAAGTCGAGTGACCTCACTTCCAATTTAGTGCTGAACTCTTTGTAGAATTGGGTGCTTTTTAGTGTTCGGTATAAAATTAAATAGGAAGGCCTCATTTCAAGAAAGTAGGTATTTGCCTTAAAAAAAAAAAAAGTCAGGCTTTTTAAGGATGCCTTAATGTTGTGATTATAATGTCCAAATTCACGCATTTTCAAAACTCCTGGGCTTTCTGACATTTTATTTTGTTCCCACCTGCTGTCATCTTTTTATATTACTTGCTAAGAAAGGAATACTTTGTATGGAGATGTCAGATGCTTTTAATTATATACAATTTGCTTGTTTCTTACAGCACTTATCTACTTGCCTATTAGTGCTGAATTCTTCTAGGATGCAAGCCCACAGAAAGTTTTCATAATTGATTCTGCCCTGATTATTAGTATATCACATGTTCTTTTAAAGCGCTCCTAACATATGTATTTAATGTAGTTTCCTTGTGCTGAGGAGAACTTTCAGCATATTTGCAGTTTCTTTGACTGTAAAAAAACCCCAGCAAAATCAAGTATTTAAGAAATAAACTCAAATGCATTCTGTTTTTATTAGCTAAGATTTAAAGTATGGCTTAGTATAACCCAAACTCTGAATGAAGTCTGGGGTTCTTGTATGTCTGTTGAAAGAAACAGGATTTTGCTTGTACAAGCTACTGAAATGATGAAGTGCACACTTGCCTTGTTATTTAACTGACAGCATTAGTATTCAAATGGAGAAGGTATCCAGCAACAACACTGCTGAGCTGTGAAAGAATCATACGAATTTTTAAATTATCAGATGAGGTGAATGAGAAATAAACAGGAAATATTGCCCCTTTTCTAACACCGAGACTATCAAAAGCACAACAGAGACATAGATACTGATACAGCTAAACACTGCATAAAACCAGAACACACAGGTTCCATTAAGTAAAAAAGGGAGAGATACTGATACAGTAAAAAACCAGTTAAACTTCTGAAAATTAAGAGCTCAGTTAGTTTTAGAGAAGTATTGCTGTACATTAAGCTAGAGCAGGTGTGTGAGAGTTGCTGAAATATACTTGAGAGTAGCAGTCATTCGTCTTTCCCCTGAAGGAACACATAAAAAAAAGTCCTTTCCTGACTTATTTTTAAACATACTGCAGTAAGTATCCAAAAATGGCAGTCAAAAGTAATAATTGAGACTTAAGAGTTTACCCTTTTAGGTTAGAAATAATCCCACTGAAATTCCTTGTCCCACTCCGTGGAATATGTATTTGTCCTAGCCGAGGAGATGATAATAGTGGAATTTCCTTAAGAAATCGGTAAATTTAAATAAAAGAATCAAGCTCGTATTACTGATAATAGTAAAACTTGACTTTTTTTGAAGGGAAAAAAAGAAAGCTAAACAATACTTTGTGCTGATTATTTGTCATTTTATCAGGATAAGATCAAAGACATTAGGGGAAAAGGCTGCACCAGCTGAATTTTTGTGTTACAAATATGAATTTGAACACTGAGGTAAGTGTTTTAGGCAAATTTTCTCTGCTGTAGAGGAGTTCTGCTTGCTCAGTGCTACTGTGAGATCACTGCCCTCAAAATTAGTGCGGATTTTGCTGGAGTAAGATTGGAATGGGCCTTACAGGAATTCAGATAGTTATGGGATAGACAATTCAGATGCTGAGTGTGGGCAGATAAGGTACAGTATCTATAAAACATCCACTGCCCTTTTGGGTGGCATCAGGAGGCTAAGCCCTTAGACTCTTAAAACAGGACTACATGATGAAGTTTAGGTGCCTGAATTACACCTGAATTGCTCTTAATTTTGGATAGGACTCTAATACTGAAATCCTCCAGGTACATCCTGTGTGGGATAACTGGACCTTTTGTGTTGAAAAGTTGGATAAGCTTCATCGATTTACAGTGATTTATACATAAAAATATATGGAAACAGACATATGTGTCTGGTGAACATAGATCAGAATGGCTTTTTTTGGCTAAGTAACTTTAAAACTCTATGTTCTATTCCCAGCAGGATAACATACAAGCAGAGGGAGGCTGCAAATTTTGGTTGGATTACTAAAGAAAATGTGGGAGCTGCTTTGATTGAGTTATCAAAAATTAATAGAAGGCTTTAGAAATTATCTTCTCAGCGAACTGAGTTTTCAGCCTTGAAATTTCTTCTTTCTTCTTTTGTTTTCCTCTTACAGCTTGTCATTTAGGGTAAATGAACTCAGCACCCTACAGTGGTTTACATAGTTGCAAATAGGTAAATACAGATAGTTCTAGAGTATGTTACCACCTTGTGAACATGTCAGAGTGGTATTTTATGGAAACATTTCAGTGACAGCCTTTTTTCTTGTTTTAAGATGTTTGCTTATGGTGTTTTTGAAGAATGGAGCGAGTGAATGAACATGACATGTGGACTTGTGACCTCTGTTCAAGACAGTTATTATGGTACTGGGAGTAAAATTGGTTTTTTTTTTGTTCAGGAGTCCTGCAGAAAGTCACTGTAATATTTGAATTCCAGGTTTTCCATCAAAGCATAACTTGGAAGAGATTTAAGGGATTCATAGGCCTTCTGCTGGCCCTCAGTCCAGGATTTGAGGACGAAAAAGTAAATTGGAACTTAAAATAGTAGCTTTGCCATGTGGGGTATTTTTTGTTGTTGTTTTATAGTTAAAGGGGCCTGTTTCTAAGTGTCAACCAGTTTTTGTTTTTGAAATGAATTAATTCAGTTGAAAAAAGGTGGGAAGTGCCTGGTAATTTGAATTGCTTTGTCCAGTGTTTTATCCCAAGCCAGGTATTCTATGTTATGTTATTGATTGCTGTGTCTGGTCTGGCTTTGAAATGTTTCAAACCATGAGAATTTTATCATTCTTCTGGGGCTACTATGTCATCTAAGAGATTTCACTGACAGTAAGTTTTTCCTGATAATAGAGGTAGCTCTCTTCTCTGGTTTTGTGATAAGTGACTCCATTATTCTTTGAAATATGTGGGTGATCACTAGACATTCTCAAAAAATTCCCTTCCAAATTGGAAGACAAAGAGAATTTTAGGCAATAGGGAGGATAGATAGCAGGAGAGAAAAAAATTTTTCAAGTTGGATATCCTTTCTGATTGAAACATTTCCTAAGTCTGCACCAGACTCTTAGTGACACACAGTTATGATGGATACTACTCTTGAGAGACTCAGATGTACTTTTTTAGAGACCTAAGTTGGCTTGTTATTTCATTTTTAAGATACTGACAGTGAAATGACTAAAAAGTGAGACAAAATCTGTCTGCAGAATAAATATGTGAATCTTTCCATCATTTCAACTTTCTTCCTCTGCTACATTTTGTTGTGTTTGTATCCCTTATTTTTGATTTTTATCACATATTGTGAAGGCCAGTGTTCTACAAGAGGATCTTGGCAGGTTGAGAGCTGTGACTGTGAATAATGAGTCAATTATCACTTAGTCAGGGGAAAGGCAGAGTGATTCTCTTGCTGTGTTGAAAGTGATCCTTCCTTCTTCCCCTTCTCTTTCAAAAGTGAGGATAGAAATGGTTGAAATTCAGAACACCATCAAAGAAATACTCTGATATTTGCCTGCAGATTGCATTTTCTTTAACTTCAAGACAACTTATGTGTGGCTTTTTAATAATATTTTTAAAGTTCATTACAGTTACTGCTTCAAGGGCGCCAGTTATGTGATGCATGCATTGGGAGACTATAGGTGTCAGAAGTTACTTTGGGCAGCTGAAGTTCCTGAGGGACTGTGCTCAAGGCTGGCAACATAACGTTTAAATCACCTGCCCCCCTTCAATTTATATGGCACGGCCTCATTATGCACATGGCTGCATAGCTGATATTCTGTCCACAGAATTGCATTAAACAACTGCTTTGGGTTGCTTGGACATTTTTCTTCTGAATTTTTCTTCACAAGCAGTCATGAATCTAGTATCACATTGCAGGGGTGAAAGTTTCATCCAATGTAATGTTTAATATTCTCTAACCCAATAACTCTGCAATGGTCTTAACCACAAAAAGGTTTCTGTCAAAAGTTTATGACTGATCTCTTAAGAAAAGGGATAGTGCTTCTAAGCTGTGGTCTGGGGTTGCTAAATGGCACATAAATACTCTGAATGCACTTGATTTCTTGCTAGCTCATTTAATCTATCTAGCTTTTTAGCTGTGACAATAGCTCAGGTGTCTAGAAAATACATAACCTACTACAGCAAGTTTGTCAGCTCATACGCACTGCCTAATTGTAACTGCCCAACTATAAAGTGGTATTGTTTTCTTTGGAGAATTCAGAACCTGTATTTTTGAGAAGGATGATCTGATTTATATCCCAGAAGAATGACCACAGTGGTATACAAGAAAAGCATGGGCTAGTGCAGGAATATCATGTTTATTCAGAGTCTGTTGGCTGTATGATTTATGCTTCTGATCATTCCAGTGATGATTTCTTTTCTCTCTCTGTTGGTCTGGTGAGAAAAGTGTATGGCTTCCAGAATCTTTTTATCACTTCTCGTACATAAATGCTCCTGATGTGCACAGGGTTGATCCTCAGGCCCTGTTACTCTATAGGTCTGCAGGTGTTCGGCTGCATTATTTGCCAATACACTTTTACCCCAAAATACATTAATATTCTTTTATGGCTTGTCAGTCCTTAAGATAAAACTTGCAAGTCCTTAGGATAAAACAGGAAACCCATCCTGTTTTATTACTAAAGTAAAAAAAAGATTGAAGTTTTTTGAGCTAGCCATCTAGTTCTTCCTATAAAGTGGGGTGTCAGTAAAATGATCTTCAAATATTGGGTGACCGTTTTACCAGTCGAGAATTTAAAAGAGGGTTTCGTGTCTAATACTGCCTCGTTTCCTTGGCTTAAAAAGAGAGTATGTTGGAAAAAGTGATGGCTCATATGTACTGCTCTATCCAAATACTGTTCTAGGAAAGTACTTGCTAAAAAAGCAGGGAGAGGCAAGATGTTACAGAGACCTGGGATTTAGGAATTATTCAGAGGATCCATCTGTTATCTGAGCATTAAAACCTGTTTGCTAGTTTGCTCTGGTGTGGTGCAGTTTGCTTTCTATGAACCCTGACTCTTGCAAGTGTGGACTTCAGGTTATGCCCAGCCTGCGAACCCTTTCTGTGTGTCATAGTAACTGCGGCACAGAGCTGTCCCAGGGGATTAATAATTCTTTGTTGTATGGCTCAATGTAGTAACCCCAAAGGCATCATTAAAACTCTCCACAAGAATTACTTCAATGCTTATAATACATAATTATGCTTTAGAAATGCAATGCAGTGTTTCTTATTGTTGCAAAGTAAATTTTTCAAACTAAACCCAAAAAGCTTCATTAAATGAGCATTTCTTTTTCATTAAGAACTTGTGGTGTGAAGTTCATTTTAACTGATTGTCCTATAGCTGCTCCTTATTTGATAATGAGACTTTTAAAATAAAAAGTACTGCATTTTTATTTTGGCCTGATTGCTGTATTTTTTGCCAGGTTGAAGGAAAAAACCCCGACCATTCAGCGTGGGTTTGGAAAACCATACTTCCATGCACATACTTGTCTGTAATCAGCTTCTAGATCCTGTCTGTACTGTTGAGATTTCAACTGATGACCTAGCTGTATCCTAATTCTGCTGGCTGCTTTGTGCCCCATATGATCCTAGCGGGTAGGATAGTCAGAAGCACTTACAGTTGTCTTAACTTTGCTCTTGTTGTCCAAGGAGTTGTTAAATGTCTGAAAGATGTCAAAAGTTGCCATTGAAAGACTCAGTTCTGTTTCTGAACACTTCCCTATTTTCAGCGAGGGCTCAATTAGCCACTATTAATGTACAAAATAAGCCCAAGAGAAGTTATTCTGATACTCTGCCAATACACTGGAAATGCATTTTTCCAGTTTGTCTGTCAAGACCAAAGGAATCCCCTGAGGGAACAAACCCTGCTTGAACATCTTTATTTATTCTTTAATCTCAGATCCTAAACTTTGGGCAATTCAATATCCCTGGCATACTGCTGTTTGTTGATCTGATCCCAATAAAATGTATTTATTTGCAAAATTTTCTCACTCAGATTACTGACATAGGGAGTAAATCAAATTGCTGATAAGGTAATTCAAGAGCATTCTATAGCTGCTAAACACTGAAAGCAGCAGTGTGTAGAGAAATCAACTCATATGAGGTGTTTTACTAACTAAAAATAGAGGGGTGAAATTATAGGACCTGTCAGTGCATCTCATCACGTGGTCCTGGACTGATGGAGTTTCTGGGAGTGGTGCCCATGGACACCCAAGGGCTCTGTGGATGCTGGCCCTGGACCAGGCAGTATCAGTATCAGCTCTGACAAGAACTGCCAAGGCTCACTTCTGTACTAGACAACGTGGGCATTTGCTTTAGTGGTTGTGGTTCACACATGGGGCACGTGTTTGTGCTGATAACCAGTGTGTAAACAGGGTGATACCAAGATACTGATGTACAAAATACAGTGGTTCCTCTGGTTTTGGTCCAAATCATCGCTGTACTGTGATCAACATCCCAGCCCTTCTTGATAAGAAGGTACACCCTGGGTCAGGTATGTAAAAGAATAGGTGCACTTGAAGTCCTTGAGATGTCGAGTGATTTCGTGGGCACAGATCCCACGTAAGCACAGTCGATGGACTTTTAAAACGAGAGCTGAAGTGTTGGGAGTGTGCGTTGGTGTTGGGGAATGAGGGTTATTTTCTGGTTTTAATGCTGAAAGTGTACGTCCAGAATAGTTCTACTGGCTCCTGTATAGTGGTGTCTCAAAGAAGAGACTTTCATCCTATATGCTGGTGTTTGCAGTGTCAAATGAAGACATGGGCACACATGTTATGTGCATTTCCCCCAGAATTCAGAGAGAATTTAAACAAAGTTTTAAATAAAATCTAAGGTGCAACCTTACTGTCTTGCTTTTTGGGGTATTTCAACTCTTGGTTGATTTTATAAAGTTTTCTGTGTATTGCATAAGATTTTGTGATAATGAATTCTTCAGTATTGAGGAATAGGTGGCACTCTGTGCACTTGAAGTTCAAACTGCATATTCAGTTTTATGGTAAAGTTTGCAAAATGCATGTATATGTCGTGCATGGAAGCTTTCATGAGAGGAAAAGTAAAAATGTGTAAAAAAGCCAATATTAGATCAAATGAAATACATGCCTTTCTTTTTCTTGGATAGTGCATTATGTTTTCTGATCTGGTGTGATTCTCCTTGCAGAGAAAGAGGGGAAGAAAATTCAGGGAAGTAAAGTGGACTCCTTAAGAGAAACATGTTCTACTTCTGAATTACCAAACAGAAACAAACAGGATGGCTCACCTGAAAGAAGCAAAGAAATGTGGGTGTCTTTTCCACCACAGATGCCAAATGAGAATGAGGTAATGAGTTAACATTTGTCCATGTGGACAAGCACCACATTCAAACAGATGAAAATATGGAGAGATACACTGTCCAAATGTTAGAGGCTAGTGGTATTTATCCAATTTGAGGCAAATATTTAAAATACTACCTAAGTGTTAAATGCTTAGAGAGGCACCTGCAGGGATCATGTTTGGCAGTGGCATTTGCCCTGCTGAAGAGCTGCCATAATCTGACTAACAAATAAGGCACCCTGCAATGAGCTATGTAATGCTTTCACTGGAGGATGCACTTAGTGGTAGAGGTTGGCAAAAAGGAAAACAAATCCTGAGAGTACGGATGCCACCGTGGACAGATTTTTTTTATTTCTTGTAGATTTTAGGAAGTACAGAGTTCTGTGTTACTGAAGCTATGTTAGTGCCTGAAGTAAACAGTAGGAAGGCCAGGGGCAGTTTTGATCTTCTGAAACATAGGGGATTAGGGATTTGATGTGTAGGGACAAGAGAACAACAGACATCATCTGGAGGGAGCGAGATGGAAGTCTGAGTCAACTTGTTAAGAACTTCTGCCTTCCTGCCTGAATAACAAATAATTAAGCTGTGATCTAGCCTGTACTCAAAATTTCCCTTCATTAAACTTTTATTAAAAAAGAAGTAGCAGGTCCTTTTGTGAAATACACAGAGCAACACACTGAAGTGCTTTCAAAGGATGGGCCTGCCAGGCCTCAGAGCACAAGCTTCCACTTTCTTCCTTACTAGGACATGTCTTTGAGGTAGGATCAAGCAAGGCTTTTAAAACAATTTCATTCTGTCGGTTGATTGTGTAATAATAATGACAATATTTTTGCCTTTTTTTTTTTTCATAAAAAGTATTGTTTCCTCATTGGTATAATTTGTGTCTCTTACTTTAGCCGCATTGAATTGTCTTTCTGCCACATAAAGCAATGCACAACCTCCATTATCCTTTATGTAAGGGCACTTCCATAATCCTTTATGTATGTCTTTGTTTCTAAAGAAGAAGAAGCTTCAGACATGGCTGCACATTTTTGTCACATTAGCATTTTAAGAAACAAATACAATAATAGTAGGATGCATCAGAAGAATTGCAGTGTAGCAGCAGGAGGAGGCCGTAATGCAGTAAGTTGACCACTGTAACCTTTCAGCCTGCCCTGAGAAAGGAAAATGGGGAAAAGACTGCTGTTGAAAACAGTGCTACTGTTCTAAATGCTGCTTTTTAGGCGTGCTATGATTACTTGCACTGTGGTTCCAATTGATTCAGTCTGGTCCCGTGTAGGTTTTCAGAGAATTACCTGTACCTGTTCTGTTTTCAGGAGCATTCCATTCACTTCTTAAAATTATTTCTATAAAACATGTATAAAGCTGTTTGAACACAATCCTGAGTAATGTGTTCTGTGGGACTCTTCTTGAGCAGAGAGAGTGGGCAAGATGACCTGCAGTGGTGCCTTCCAACCTTACCCATTCTGTGATTCTGTGAACTGTATGTATAAATCAGTAGGAGCTTTGATTGTGATTTTGATTCCGTTTCATGCATGTAAGTGTTTCTGCCCATCTATCTACAGGCAGTGATGAGTGAGAGCTCGACAGCTGGTGTCTCTGATAGAAATAATCTCAGTCTGTCTGAAAGAGTGAAGGTGAGGTTTTCTTTGATTTTCTTCAAAGCAGGCATTATGAGCAGAACATGACTGATTTTTGCTGTATTAATTTACAAATGACTTGCAATTTGTTGATGTATTTCTTTCCCATCTGTGGGAAAGAAGAATGAGAGCAATCCAAAATTTTTTCTAATGTTAGTGAATATATACTTTTAAAGTGTAAAGGTTATGTCAGTCTTGATGAGAATGTTTTCAAACCAGGTTGGAAAAAATTACCTAAGAGCATCTTTAATTACTTCATGGAAACACAGAAGAAACGCCAGGGCGTATAGTAAGTCCTCCATGGCAACACTATTTGCAGATAGGCTGGGAAAAACCTTTTGCTCTCACTCTGTACATCTATTCAGAGCGATACCTGAAATGAGAAATGTCTTGTCTTTTTGGTACGTTTTAAATAGTTTAGATTGTTCAAGGGATGTGAGCCTGAGAAAACAGTAGAGCAAAGCCCCGGGTGAAATACTAGAAATGTAATAATTCTTAGTTTTTTTACTTCCTAATCAATTCACCATTAGTGTCAAAACAGAAGGATCAGGCTCTAGTTTGCCTACAGCATGTACTGTCTTTGTGCCACATGAAATGAGCTTGCAAAATTGCATAGTAACTTATCATGTATAATTTTCCTATGAAAATATTTTATTTCTCCATCTTCTCACTAAGTTCCCAAAAAAGTTACTGTACAGCTTGAGCTTCCTTCCCATCACTTAAGCCGATATGTGGTAATTTTGTCAGTAAATCTTTGCCTAAACCTAGAAGTATTTCCTTTGGGTTACACATTTCCAAGAAAACTCATATGCTTTCTTGGAAAAATGCAGGGGAAAATGGAGAAGATAAAGCAGACAATTTAATGCATTTTTGCTTTGCTCTAGATTGTACTATGAGAAATGGAACGGATATATTTTAATCTGTTTTCCAATTTGGGTTTTTGTGGCAGGTGGACAAGTACTTAAACTTGGAAGATGTAGACACAGATGAAGAGACATGCAGTGGTAGGTTTCCCCCTACATATTCATCGTCATTTTCTGTCTTTGAATGCAAGTGTGTGAACATGGATTAAAGAACTGTTTCTCCCCTAAAAGAGGTGATCTTCCTCAGTTCTTCTGTTGCTAGAAAATTCCTCACATTGCCCCAGTTCCCCAAACTGAAGTACTAATTTCCCCACTCTTAAGAGGTAGTAAGATTAGAAGTTAAGAGGAATATTTATTGTACTTTGTCCTGGTGAACAGTTGGGGTTTTTTTCAAGCTTTTCTAGAAGTGCAGAGCACTTCTTGTTAGCAACGTCTCTCCATTTTTCTCTCATTTCTATTTTGTATTGAAATTACTTTGATTACAAAAGTTTTTTCGCAAAGTAACGTGGGTGCTAAGAGACAGTTCTGTAAAGTGGAAATATTTAATGAAAATGCTGTCCCTACCTATTAAAACAATTTCATCCTGGGCTTAAAATAGATGAGACTAATTTTGAATTCACAGTGAACTTCTTTAAGAATTCCAATTATGAGCATTTTGAGTTGTGTTGAACTGTTCTGTACATCTGTAATAATTTTAACTCTCCCACCTCCAAAAAGTAAATGGAATACTAATGTCTATAGTTATTTGTCTATCATAGGTCCTTGTGTGGTCTTTATTACAGCCAGAACTGACAACCTTTTAGCATTTAAATTCATTTTCCTCATCTATACCTGTGACTGTACAAGGAAGCCAAGCCACACAGATTAAAGGATTTGCTTGAGGTCACAGACAGAAGCTGCAGGGCTTTGATGCTCGGTTTCTTAGTTATTGCCACTTGATTGGTCTCTCCACTCTTACAGTGAAGTTTTGATTAGTCTTTCCTTCCTGTGTGTCCTGAGTTCCTATCAAGTCCGAGGGCTTAGAGACTTCCAGTATCTCACAAGAAAATAATCAACCAACATAAGTCAGGTTTACGGCAAATGTTCTTTCTCCAGCCTTTCAGAAAGGAGGTAGTAAAACAGCAATCCCAGATCAGGTACAGATGCCAAAGATTTCTTTTGAGTGCAGGGTTCATATGTGCCCATTTTTCCCTTTGTAGGGCATTGTTCCATGTTTATGTCTTAAATTCCGGTAATTGCTATTAAAAAACCCCTGGAGCTTACTGGTGGAAGCACAAACCCACATTTCACTTGTATCATAATGAAAGGAGAAATGCCTATATCTAGTTCCTTAAAATATTGTTAGATATCTCAAATTCCAAAGAGGCCACAAATGGGTTGATGAGAATTAAGCCCAACGCAAAAATGCCAAGCAGAACAGTGAGGAAAAAGAGCTCTGCTTAAGCTTGGGGATAACTCACTGCATTCAGTGCTGTGACAGACCTTGCCTCTCTCCAGCTTTTGGGTCATTTCAGTGTATTTGTGTGTGTCCAAGAGTAAATGCTAATCACATACTTATGGAAAGCCCTGGTAAAACACGTTTCAGTTGAAGCAGGCTGCCTCAGTGCAGAATGAGGCTGTGTCAACAATGCTCACTAACAACATTAAGCTTTTAGATTGTATTTTATAACATTGAAACACTGCCTAGCCAGAAACTAATTTCTCCTTCTAAATGCTGCAAGGAAAGGGAACAGCATCCAGATTTATACCTGGGAAACCCACAGCCTGGGTCTTGCTCAGGGCTTCTGTGGTGAAGATAGTGGTTGAGTCAAGCTAAAAAATTTCCCCTTGACTCCCAAGTGCAGAACCGTTTGATAGTTGTCTTACACATCAAAATCCGCTTGATAGCTTCATACTAAGAGGGGTAAAATCTTAGTCCTGCAGAAACCATAGCAACAAAATGCAATTTAAAATATAAAATTGTGTCACTTCTATTGTTTGTAATGTGAAAGTAATATAGAATATCACTTGTGAATACCTTAATAAAGGATTAATTCTGAAGAATTCCAGTAAGTTTATAAATGAGGCGAAGTGTGACACAAATTAGGAGGACATTTTGTTGTTGACCTTTTTAAATGCTGCCACCTTATGTCAAAACAAATGATTGATTTAAGACTTCGTATTGTCAAAACAGGCTAAAAAATATCATAGCTTATTTTACCCAGTAAAATATGTCATACCTTGCTACTGTAATTGCAACAAGCCTTCATCTCTCCGTGTTATTGGCAGCAGTTCAGTATCTCTGTGCTTCTCTTAGCTTTAAAGGGCAGATCAGTTAGCTGAGTTAGCAACTGTACATTAATACAATAAATATTCACACTTAAGGGCAACTGGCTCAAAGCTGACAGTGTGAGAAGCATGCTAGAAAATAGGTGTTAAAACATGCCATCTAACCAGTGCTTCTTTGGCAGATGTCCTGGAAGAGTCATTCTAGTGAAGGGGTTTTTTTGGTTGGTTGGGTTTTTTTTCCAATTTATCTTGCAAAGTTCAATGTCTTTGAAGGTGTGAATGAATGTGACTGCTTCTTGCGAGTAAGAAAAGCAGCCCACAGATTTGGCCAGTATGCAAATTCATTGTAGCTGTTTTTGTTTGACGGCACTGGGCTGAAAGCTTGAAACAAGGGCAGTGCTTTGCATTGTGGGACTTTGGCACAGAGAACCATGACTGGCAAAGTGAAATTGCTGCCCTGAACCATAGCTTGAATGCATCGTGCAGAGACAGCATGGGTATGGTGTAGTGCCTAATCTCTCTGAATTTAATCTCTAACTGTAAGTAGCTTAAGGCAACAATGGAGATGATCAGGCTTTCTCCAGGGATGGATGGAGGCTGCCTAGTGCCTATGTTTTGGCAAGAGAATTCCTTTCCAGGACTGGTTACAAATTTCTTGCTGCAGGGCTTGAGGGATAGCTAGGTAATAATAGGTAATATTTGAATAAAGTGCAAAATAAGTAAAAGAATGTCTGGAGATCTTCAGTGTGCTATTGTTTAAATACAAGAGAAAATTAAAACAGGACTAATTAAATGTATGGGTGAGGCTGCATAGGCAAGGATATATAATTGTCTCATCCTAATCCAGCTTGGAGCACTGAAGTACTGCATACTTGTCTTGTCAAGGTCCCAGTTGTCTGTAACCCCGCAGAGGCTGAGGAGAACCCGATTGACTCAGTTAATTTGAAGCTGAGGCCAAGCATAACTATTGATTATTTAAATAATTCTTTAGGCAAATTATATCAACATCTGTTACTTTTCACAATCTGTGCCTTTCTATTTCTATTTTGAGCCTATGCTTACATCCAGAAAAATCAGGTTGAGGAAGAGGATTCAGAGTTAAATGAGGTGGATTTTTTAAAGTATGGGGCTCCCCCCCAGCTGGCGAATCCCTTCCTTGTTTTTCGTCTCCAGCCTCTGCAATCCATTTAACACTGCCTTGAGATGATTTCACACTAGGCAGCTCTTTGGGACTAACAGCCTGAAGCATGAGAATTAGAGGAGACTGCAAAATTTAGCTTTTAAGCTTTTTTTGTTATCACTCTCTTCTCAACTCCCCATCAACAGCATTTTTGTGAAATGTAGTGTCTGAAAGTGGTAAAACCTGTGTCAGTGCATATATAGCTGTCAGTGTATATATAGCTGGGCATCGTTTGGCTACAGTAAAGTTATAGACAAAACTTTGAACTTCTTCACTCTCGAAAGTTAAACTCAGACTTGTGCCAGTAAATTATTTTTTTCTATACTCATAATTGATGTCTATGGTACACAATAAGCAAAAAACTCCAACTCAGCAGTGTTGACAGATTTAGTAATCACTTTCTGGGATGTGGTAGGGAAGCACTAAAAAGAATTGTTCACTTTCCAAAAATGCTGTCATTAAAGTATGCTGGACTTGAGTAAAATTGTCAGCCATATCATCCAGGGAGTTGATCCTTCATGGTATGAGAGGTGCATTTCAAAATGTCTTCTCAGTTTTTTTGGTATCAATGCCTGTTCAGTTATCTCTGTATATGGTGCCGTTGGCAGTATCCAAGGCTTTCCTGTTGCTAATTAATCACCTCCACAGAGAACATAATTAGCAGCTTAATTAGGATCATCATCCAGTAGTGCTATAGCAGCAGCCTAAACAAGCTGTGAGGTACTGGCTAGAACTTACAATAGCCTGGAGTTCCTTTGGGTGCTCCCACTGAGAAGGAGGACTGTCAAAACTCTCTAATTTTTCTCTCTGAAGGGGTTTCTTTATTAAACATTATCAGAGAAAGCAGCATTTACCAATTAGACTTTCATATGCTGTCACACAGCCAGGATAGAGAGAGACAAAGCTCATTTCTGGCATGTCTACTGGCAAACAAAGGTTGATTACATTCTTACGGGGTGATTGAAGGGAATTTGAAACATTGTTTGCATTACTAACAAGCCTTAAAAAGTGGAATTGACGTTCTGAGTATGACAAGCACTTCTTGCTAAAAGCAAAAATAAATTTCCTTCTGTTGTCCCAATTCTTAAGAGTTATCTTTCTGAGCCATTGCCAGGCTGTTGCATAACAGTGCTTCCTCCTCATCTTCTCTCTGCAGATTGGTCTGTTGAGGGGGAGAAGCTCTTAGTGCAGAAATAATCAGTGTTTATATCAGTAGGTGATAAAAACCTCTCGGTGTCCAGGCTTCCCTTACTTTAGTGAGGGTATAGATTTAGGTTGCAAGTTTGAAACAATAGTGGAAGATGACATTGTCTTTAAATGAGCATTTACATCTTCCTTCTGTCCTACAAATACTTTTGACCCAAATTATGAAAAAAGCAGCTGCAGAGTGTGTGAAGACATAGCCTAGATACCTGTGGACTGTGCTGTCCTTTTCAGAAAGCTTTCTCATATAACTGGTACAGAATCAGAGCAGATGCTATGCTAAGAACAAGGACTGAAAGCACTTAGATGGCTGGAGATGGACATAAGCAATCAAGAGAATAGGGATGAAAACAAACCCACTTATACGTGAATCATGAACCAAGAGACAAAAATCCAGAAATGAAATACCCAAGGGAATTAATTCAACTCTTTTTAAGAGAACATTCTACTTTGCAATTCGAGGCCCTGCTGGCTTCTAAACAGTACACTATTCCCAGAAGAAAACTAAATGAAGAATTTGATCGTGGATTTTTTACAAAGACCTAGCTGGGAAATCTTTATTTTCAAATGCAGATTCACAGGAGAATGAGAGGTCCATAACTCCACTACTGTGGTAAAATTGTGCAGGTAGAGATAAATAGCCACTTCATCCTTTTCACCCTGGATCTGTGTACTCTCTTGTTGGTTCCATTAACTAACATTTCGGCAATGCTTTGAAAATTTATTCTGAGATTACAAGAGAAATGTAAATGCAGTATAAAACTGTAAAGAAACTTGTGTATCAGCTGAAAAAAAATAGGAGGTAGATTTACATAATCCTTTGACTAAATTGCAAGACATATGGTCCCCTTAAGTTCTTTCATAAAAACATTACTGAGACACGATGGACACATCTGTGCTGTGGCAGAGCTGAGATTGATTCATGTTAGAAGATATTTCTAAACCTAAGGCATATCCTTCTGATCTGTCACAGCATGCAAACCCACTGGTCCCAGTATGAATGTTTTGCTGAAGTTTGTAAAGGAAAAGTGATTCAGAAATCTGTGCATTTGTGAACTGTGGAACAAATCCTGCCCGTATGGAAAGGTTACATGTCACTCCATTCCAGATATGGGGAGGTCCTCTCAAGTACCTCTTTTTGGAAAGGTCAGGGAGAAACAAACATCCATGAAATACTCTTAGACAAGAGAGTCATCTGGCACTGTAGTGGGGAATATTAGTACTTCTACCAGGTATTTTTGCTTCATGTCTTATGAGAGCCATACTAAGATGTTTTGCAATGATTCTTTATGCCCAATGTACAGATGGTGAAGCTCTAACAAAAGAGAATTGAATGAGCCCGCTCAGCTCGTCGTTTTCAGATGACATGTCCTATAACTTCTACTGCAGACATCTCTGCTGAGGACCTTCCATCTTTGTTCTGAAAGAAAGGAACGTAGTCCCAGATGTTCTCTGAGTTTAAGAGCATCTGCATCCAGATTTTAATTCAGCACCCTTAAGAAAGAAGAGCTACCTGTCTGTTTTCAGCCAAGTTTGATTTTTCCTTAGTACAGTATTACTGTTTAGATTTTAGCTCAGGACTGTATGGATCTGTTTTAATGATAGCTTATGCAACAGTAAGTACATCACACTCTGACTAACAAGCTACTGCCCATGTCTGAGCGCTACAGGATTTTAACAGGATTTTGCTAATTTATACATTGAGTGGAAGGTTAATGTTGACTATTTTTTATTCAGCAGGGTCATTAGTTCTCCCAGGAGAGGTGGAAGAGACAGTGACTTACTGTGCACCCTTCTTCGATAAGCCCGTTCAGCCGAAGTTCAGAGTGTGGTCAGCTCCCCAGCCGTCAGACAGCAAAGCCCAAGAGGTATGAGGTCAGATGTATTCATTCAAACTTTGGGGCTTTGGGGTATTTGTTTTTTTCCTATTGGCTTCTGATGTTATTTCCACAAGAGCAGAGGGATATAGACGGAGTATGTGGAACTGCTGTGAGTTAACAAGTAATATTATTAATTTTTCAATGAATAATGAATTCTTAAATATGTCAAGAATTGAAATAAACACTATTTTATCTCGCACACTGCTACTATATAATCTTACATTTTCAAAATGTGTACTTCAATACTTCAAGTGGTTTGTGGGCTTTTTAATATTTAATTTGTATAACTCACAGAACAGTCAAGTAAGCTCTTGCACTTTTAAGCCTTTTAGCAATCCTTACTTACGTAGAATGAGGGACCATTTAATTTTCCAGTGATCTCATGATCTTATGGCATACTCATTGGCTTAATATAGGAGCCATTTTCTGCAGCAGGGAGGTAGTGAATGATCCCTTTAACATGACACTTAAAAGAAAAATAAAGGTTTTAGAATATATTGTAGTCAGAATTAAGATCTGGTCCCTCGGAAGTGAGTAGTAGCAAGATGCTGCTGAGAAACTGCATTGTCAGGGTCTGTTGTGGAGAGGTTTCCTTTACGGACTCTGAGTCTTTTAATCAGACCCAGTCAGTGCAAGCTTTAATTCAGAATTGCTGTCTTCCTTCAGAAATTCAGTTCTTTTCAAACTGCAACAGAAGGTGTGGATTGCTCACAGGCTTATTTTAAGTCATTAAGCTTCCTATCCAAATAGTCAGCGTGAGCATTAACTTTTGGGGGTGTTTCTATTGCAGAGAATTCTTCACTGCTCTTTTCCCCTGCCTGATCATTGCAATAGAAGCTGAAGTTAGCTTCCAGCTAAAGTGGGCCAGTTTTGATAGTTTCATATGCTTATTGATGTTCCCGTGAGGCTTAAATCAAGTTTATAAATGACGCGTGACCAATGAAGGTTTGGTGTTATAGCACTGCATATGGCGCCTCCTTTCCTGGGCTCAATTGTGTTTAGTTCCTTGCAATAAACTCTTTACTATAAGGAACAACTCTGCTTTGGGAAAAAGTAGATGTTCTAAAATGACCTTTCAAGCTTTAATACCCAACATTGTGTGAATAAAAATACTCACTCTTTTCCCTAAGGATTGACATAATTCAAGGTTTTTGCCTTTAGATAGATCCATTGGACACAAAATAACACCCAAAAAACTAGAATGAGTTTTTATAGCTTTCTCATTTCATAACTTCTGTATAAAACCAAAGAAGAAGGAGGGTTGTAGCAGCCTGCAGTGTTCATAAAGGACTGCATATGATTCTTTAAAGTATAGTTCATGAAAAATAGATAAAGATCCGACTGCATGCAAAATTCATTTCCATTTGAGAGAAAGTTGGGTTATGAAAGAAACTGAGTATTATTACATTGACTATGAGTTGCTGCATTTTTCAAGACGAAAGACAATTTTCACAACCATTTGGTTGGTGCCAGGCTCCTTAAAATGAAGGCAGTCTTTCCCCTAAATTATAAACATATTTTTGCCTTCATTTAGATAATATAACTGTGGCCTGATCTTTAGAACTGTC
Source organism: Mohoua ochrocephala (assembly GCA_013398855.1). Classification (NCBI taxonomy): domain Eukaryota; kingdom Metazoa; phylum Chordata; class Aves; order Passeriformes; family Acanthizidae; genus Mohoua; species Mohoua ochrocephala. Next base: position 2,670 of record VZTA01002147.1, on the reverse strand, counting down.
AAGAGTGAGCAGGTCCATTTTAAAATCCCTCAGTGCTTCAAATTGTCATTGCCTTGAAAATTAAGTCTTGCATTGCTTATGGCAGGACTAGTTTAGAAAGAGAAAAAGATTTTCCCTGGAGACATCTCTGCTTTAAAATGAGACTGTTCTCTGTCCATCAAAACAAATCTGTTAGGGAAGGGCAACAGAATGCGGCTGCCTAATTGGTTTTCTTAGAGAATGGAAGACTATTCTGTATGAAAAATAGCAGGATGAGAAATGTCTATGCTATGGAAACACTTGTGAGGCACTTCAGTATAAATTGTGTATCTCTCAACATATTGCTAGGGAAAGTTTAAAAAAAGAAGCTCTGCTAAGACCCAGTTTATAACTCGAATAATTGTTAAAGAACAACTTGTCTCCCTGAAAATGTTTTTCCGTCAAAAGGTGTTAGAAAGTGGCTTAGTAAATGACACAGCAAATTATTTGTGTTGTCCACCACGGTTGCTTCATCTTTCTTTCCTCACTTTAGACATAAATATATTCCAGGATTTCAATATCGACAGTGGAGCATACAGGCCACTGCAAATTGAACCAGCGTTCATTCTATGTTTGAAGTACACTATCACAGAACATTTCCCTCCCCAACCCAGAAATTTATTTTCTCCTTTATTTCTACTTAATATATTCTGTCATTAAAAATATCATAGTATTTTTATGTCTTAATGCCTGCTTCCTTGCGTCTTGATATTCGTTATTTCCCTCTCTGCATACACATGAGTGCAGTTGATGCATATTTTCCATCCACTCGCTAGAAACATGCTTTCAAAGTGGGATTCATCTCACCTAACTTCAGCTTTAAATGTAGTTTTAGTCCTCCACTCACCAAGGGGCAGAGATAAGCAGCTCCAGAAAGCCATTAATCCCACTTGCTGTAGGAATTTGTTGTAAGATGTAATATATCTCCATCCACAAGCTCTGGCTGGGCCATTTTTGGCTAATTGACTACCTTAGTCTAGAAACCTAATTTTTCTATGGCTGGGATTAGGAAAGAAGAATTCTGCCCTTCTGTTCTCCTTTATTTGTCTGTAGTTTGAGCATTCAAAAAAGTATTTAGCATGCCTGTCATTTTATCTTAATCTGTGGCACGGCAGCATTTATCCCCTAAAATAAAACTTCATTGAGTTCCTTTGCTTTAAGGTTTTACTGATAGGCCTCAAGTGAGGTTTGTTTCTGCTACGTGCTATGCATAAATGCAACAAGAACACAGAAGAACTTAAAGACAGGATTGACTAAGTGAAAGAAGATGGAAGAGTTATATCTTCTCAGAGGCCAGTAAAGACACAGAGATTGAATGACTTGTCCAAAATGATGAAGCGGAAGTGGGAAATTGGTCAAGATTTATTGACTTCCAGTCCAGTGCCCTGAGCTCAAGACAAACTTTTTTTTCTCCCAAGTATATATTAAGCTTATATGAGATCATCACAGCATAAAGCCTTCCCCCCGCTTTTTTTTATTTATTGTTAGTGAACTAGTAAGTTTTCCCTTGAGCATGCAATGAAATCATTGGTGAGTGTATGTGCATGCTTTACATAATTTGAACAAGTGAATCATAGAGTACCATAATTACACAGAAATACAAGTTTTAGAAGGACAGAGACAAGCTGTTCAGCTAAGTGTAACTCCACACAGATTAATAAAAGAACTGAGTTGCCAATTATTAATAGACTTTTGAAAATGTCAACTTTAAGGCATTTTATTTACAATATTACTTTGTAAAACAACCTCTAGCAAAATACTTCAGTTATTAATATGAATATTACATTCTTTCCCTCCTTTAATTTGGACATGCAAGAACTGTAAATGAAAGCGATTTTTTTCTTCAGAGAGTAAATCACAGAAGCAATCTTAAGCAAACTGGCAGTTTTCTAATAGAGCAGGATTCTATTCCCAGAGAGCTCTCAAAAAGATTTCAATTAGATGTTAAATTAGACACCTGAAATTCACATATTTCTCTCAGCTCCTTAGGCAAAAATAACAAGATAATAACTTGATCAGCTCAGAGGATTCTGTGTTCTTTGTAAAATGCCTTCCTTTTGACATAGAACAAAATTGCAGTTTGCAGTATATAAGTTTTAGATTGCTTGTCTTCATGGAAGTTTGAAGTCAATGGCTTCTTGGGAGAAGAAGAAAAAAAGGAATCCCTTATGCTTTGAGTATTCATTTGAGAGATGAAGCACACCGATAAATATGCAGTGTGAATAAACTTTTCAAATGTGCAATGAGTGGGTAACAGAAGAATTGTTAACAGGGTGAAGTCGGGTGTGTTTTATTTTGGCATCTTATTTCAGTTAGCATTTTGGGGTCAAGTTTTGTAAACAAAAGTTTTTCCAGTGTTTTGCTGTATCTGCATAAAATGTTCCTGGAATGACATGAAGGCCAAGGCAAGGTCGTAGTGGATGTGTGTATACTTTCTGCAACTCTGTTGACAGAGGAAAATAGATTTGCTTTTGTAGAATCCCTATAAAAGCTTACTGTAGTTTGAACTCTTCTTAGCTTAGTTACCTTCGATGTGTGTCCTGGTTTAACCCTGGGCAGACACCAAACCTCACACAGCCACTCACTTGCTCCCCACCAGCGGGACTGGGAGAGAATCGAAGAGTAAACAAGAAAACTCTTGGGCTGAGGTAA
>VZTA01002146.1:109671-122035 GCA_013398855.1 Mohoua ochrocephala | reverse complement strand
AGGGGATGGAGGGGCTGAGGTGGGCAGGTCACTGTAAGGGGGGATGTGGTGGCTCTGGACACTTGTGAGGGGATAGGGTGGCTGTGGTGGGTGACCCTGTGGTGACAGTGGGGTCCCTTCATGCCCTGTGCCCACCGTGAGCTGCCAGCTCTGCCTGTTCCTGTTGGAACTGACGGGAGGGACACGGGGGGTTAAGTGGGAATTAAGAATCGGGAATTACAGTAATACCTGCTCCAGCTGTAATTCCTGTTACACCTGTAACACCCCTTACCCCTGAGAGAAAGCTGAGCTGCTCTGAGGGTGCTGGATTGGGGATTCTCTGAGGTCAGGGTTGTGCAGAAAAGGGAGCACCGCATTTCTACCCCTAAAGAAACAAAAAAGCTTTGGATTTACCCCTCATTCCATTTGACCAGCACACAATAAATCCCTTTTAAGAGAACTTCTGTGTGTTGGGAAAGGCTGGATATTCAGTCCATATTTCCTGCCATGTTAAGATGCAAATATGTATCTTCTCTTATAAATAACTTTGATTTTATATTCTTGCTTTTGGTGTAGGATAAAGCCCGGCCTGAAACAACATGTACCAGCTCTGCAGCTGGTGGGCTGAAAAGATGTCGATGGGAGATTGGAAAACATCCTTATCCTGGGAATATTGTGCAGCAAAAGGAGGGGGGAAAAAAACAAACCGAGAGAACACAGGAGTCACCACTTCTGCAGAGAGACTGAATTAATCTGATTTTTAAGCCTCCGAGTAGAATAAACTGTTCAGACCAAAGCGGAACGGGGAGAAAGTGTGAAATAACATTTGAGGATGAAAGTGGAACCGGAGGGGGAAAGAAAGAAAAATAAAAATGCACAAAGCCAGGTGGCTGCTTGCTGCGAACACTTTTATTTATTAATAAACACAACGCGCTCCAAACGCTTGGCTGCTTGACAGAATCCTCAAAAGTCTTGGAAAGGGATCAAAGTTCTGCTGCTCTGCCGGGTTCCTCTCCCTGGCCCTGCCACGGCTCGGGGAATAACGGTGCCTTTAAGGACAAAGGTGGAAAACTCCCCGGGAAATGCAGCTCCTTGTGCCGGCAGGAGGTGGCTTTGTCCCCTGAGGGTGGCCTTGGGGACACTTCGCTGCTGCTGTCTGAGGTGCTGAAGCTGCAGATCCCCCATCGCAGCCTGGGCCTGGCCAGAAGGAACAGCAGGGGCTGGAAAAGGCAGCTGGAAAACCAAACTTCGTGGTTCTGTGCTTAAACTGGAGGCTGGAATTGTCTTTCTACCGACACGGAGCAGAGGCATTTGAATTTCATGATAATTTTGCTTAATTGCAACGCTGGGAGCTCTGGGGGCCGCTTGGAAGCTTTTAAGGATAAAATGGAGAGAACATCCAGGCTACAAAGCTTTCCCAGACTGTATTTTTTTTTGTGTATTTGTGTGTTTTGTGCGAGTTTTTTCCCTCAAACCGGGGCTGCTGCAGAGGGAAGGCTCCGTGACTCACTGGGCTTGACTGCTGTGCAGCCGACACGGAATTTAAAAAGGCAACACTTGGGAAAACTGGCACAATTCCCTGAAAACGGTGCCGAGTTTCCCATTTTCCTGCAGGATCGGGAGCTGGGATTCTCAAGACGGAACCATGAGAAGAGAAGTAGGTAAATTAATATTTTTAAAAGATGTTTTCTGCTTGCAGGAGGTGGAAACGTGCAGGTGGATTATCCCGAGGTGCTAAAAATGATGAGTGACAAACCCGAGCGGTTTGAAGCGTTGGGAGAAATCCCCAGCCCTGGAAATAACGAGAGGCCTTTCCTTGAACCTGATTTGAATTCCAAAGCCCAGCAGCTCTGGGATTTGCTGGCATCCTCCCCTCGGGGCTGGGAAGAAGCTGGGAGGGGAAGGCAGGAAGCGATTGGTCTCCAGGAATTCCCAGCCATGGAGATAGTGCTGGAATGGCACCGTGACGTGAGGGGGGCACAGCCAATGGAGCCCGGCCTGGCAAAAAAGGGGGGGAAAAAATGGGATATTTTTATCCTGGGAGGGAACAATTCGGGTTAGGGGGGAAGTGAGGGTGGAGCAGGGATCAGGTGGGGAGGGAGGAGCTCAAGGAGAGCTCCCACCCAGAGCTGGGTGGCAGAGCAGTAAATGGCACCCAGGACGTTCATTAAGGAGATTTAATCACTTTATTTCCCCCCTGCTCTGTTCACATCCTTTTGTTTAATGCTCAGGGAGCTCAGAATCCCAAAATCCCAAAATGGTTTGGGTTGGAAGGACCTTAAATCCCATCCATTCCCACTCCCTGCCATGGGCAGGGACACCTCCCACCGTCCCAACCCCATCCAGCCTGGCCTTGGACACTTCCAGGGATGAGGAATTCACAACCAATCTGTTCCAGTGCCTTTTATAATAAAGAATTTCCTTCTAATTCTCCATTTTCTTCATTTTCTGTCTCTCTCTCTTTTGCCTTTTTTCTTCCCTTTTCCTTAAAACAAATCCTAAATGAAAATCCCTTAAAATTTTACTTATTTCACCACACCTGAATACCAATAAATGAAAGAACAAAAAAACCACCTGCTCTGGGTTTTTTTAAGAAAAAAGTTCTCCATACTGACAAAATTCTGATAAAATCATTTTCATTATTTAAAGGAAAACAGTAAATCCATAGGGAAAAAAATTCGGGATGGATGGGAATGAGTTTTTCCCAGTGCAGCTGGGACATTTCTCCCGAGTCACCACGAGAGGGACACAGAAGGAAAGCTAAAGGAGCTGGGAAAGAAAGAATCCAAGGAACAGCTCGAGGAGGGATCGTAGCAACAGCACATTTCCCTTTTGTTTGGGAATATTTGGGATCACAGCATTCCTACAGCTCCCTCCATCCCCTAGAATCCTTAAAAAGCTTCCCAGAAAATGGGCTAAAAACCAGGAATAGTTAAAATGGATTTTTTCCCCCCAGAATTTCCTCATTGTCCCGCAGCTTTTTCCCTTTTGGAATGTCAGGACAGGGAGAGGTTGGGCTGCCTGGGATTTTGTTCCATCCCGAGCTCCTGGAGCACCAAATCCCGCAGGACTTTGTGGGTTTGTGGGGGTATTTTTTGTTTATTCCCAACGGATCCTTGTTTATGGAGGTCGGGGAGGTATTTCTGTTTATCCCCAGTGAATTTTCACTAATTAATGGCTGATGAAGCAAATGCCAGGAGGTCCCGGCTCCCATCAAATTCCTCCGTGGAACAAAGGCCCCATAAAACCCCCTGAAGTAAATATTGAATATTTAGTGGGCTCTTGTGGAATTAAAGAGCCCAGTCCTAAAATGCCCTGGATTGGAAGTAATGCAGCGTGGATTTTTAAGGATCTGCAGTTGATTCATCCTGAATGTCAGCAAAGCTTCACTTCCAGCCCTGGCTGGGCAGGCTGGGATTGGGGTAAAAATGCTGGGGAAATGGAAAACGGGAGGGAAAAAATCCTATTTTTTTTTAAAAATTATCATTTTATAGATTTTAGTCTCAACACATTCCTGTCACAGCATTTTAACATCACTTTGAAAGATCCATTGGGTGCTGGGACACCGAGTGGTCATTTGTATATTTTTATATTATTCTATTTATCTATTTATCTATTTTTCTGTTTTTATCAAGCCCTTTAATGCCCAGAATATTTTCACAAGCTCAAAACATCTCCCAGAAGTGTTATTAAATAAATGTAAGAATTTCTTTCAGGTGCCAGGAATCTCAGTGCAATGGGAAGTGCAAATCCAGCTTTTATTTCAGCAGAGAAAATTCACAGAAAAAGGTTTTTACTCATTATTTTTTTTTGCTTTTATCCTTCAGCAAATTGTGCTAAATCTGTTTAATTCTGATTTACCTGCAGGTTTAATTGAGGGTGTAGAAATATTCCCAGAACAAATCATGGGGATGTAACTTCATGAAGGAAAAGGAGGAGAAGATTTTGGCATTTCTCCAGGGATTTTGAATGAAGAAAGTTCTTGGAAAATGAGGATGGTGAGTGACATTAAAAGATAACAGATAATAAAAGATAACAGCAGGAGATGAAAAGCAGGAAATGAAACTTGGTGCTCTGAGCCAGCCAAACGGACACTAAAAAGCCAATAAATTGTAATTTAATATTAAAATAATAATTAAAAATACCGTCTTTCAGTAGGAAACTTGAAATCCTTCCCTCCAAAAATGTCTTAAAACTCCCTCTCCTTGAAAAGAGCCGAAGTGTTCATCCCAAACAACAGGACAGGACCTGCACTCAAGGAATTCATGTAGGGAAGGATAAAAAAAAAAGCTTTTTATGGCCAGAACTCATGGCTTTTGGTAGGTTTTTATTTGCAGAATTACCGTGAGAAGCTAGGAAAAAGACAAGAGTTCCTCAAATCTAAGGGAATAAAAAAAAAAAAAATGCTGGAATTCCTGAATAAATTCGAGGGGATATTTGGGAATGTCTGTTCCCTATTAAAGCTGTCTCTGGAAGGAGCAGAGTTGTGAAAAATCCTCACTTTCCAAAGGGGCATCGGCAGCTCTTGAGAGAAAAAAAAAATCAGGATTTCTCCAAAGCAGATGTTGTTGTAGCTGAGCTTAAAAACAAAATTTGGAGCTCTTGATGGGCTCCAAAGTGTCCCTGTTTGTTGGGATTCCTGGCAGTTTTCCTGGGCAGATGGAGGTGATTGTGGAGTAATGGAAAATCCAGGCTTCCCACAGGGCCGGGATGTGTGTGTGGAGCTGGTGATCCTCGCTTGGAGTGGGGAAAAGGAGAGGAAAATGAGGAATTTTCAGGTTATCTCCTGGAAATTTGGGAATCTGTGGAGTTTTAGCAGGTTTTTGATGTGGTGATGGCTGATTTCTCCTCAAATCGTTGCTGATCCACAGCAGGTTTTTGATTTTGGGGCAGGCAGAACGCTCGGGGTTAAACCTGAGGTTGGGTTTGTGTCTTCAAAGAACAAATCACTGAAAAATCAGGGTTTTTGCAGTCCCACCCTGGCTTTTTCTGTGCTTTTCGTGTAAGGGAATAACATATTTACATTCTCTGCACAGAAAGTAAATCCTCCCAAGGAAATCCTTCTTTCCTGCTGTGGGAGAAACCTTAATTTGGCTCTTAAAAATAAGAAATAATGTAAGGAATCAATAATTGGGGTTTGGCCGAGTGTCCCAACATGTGCAAGGTGTGTTTGGCCACGGAATGTGGCTCCAGGACTTCCAGGAGGGCTCCAGGACTGAACACCCTCATCCAAAAAAGTCCTGAAACAGGAAAATTTCACTTTCTGGCCTCCAGCAGCTCTGAAGAATTTTCCTTTTCGGTTCCTTTTGATGTTAAACGCAGAATTTGCCAGCTTGGCCTTATCTTTTCCTTGCAAATATTCCGAGTTTGGAAGACAAGGAGTGTAAAGTCATTTATACTTCCACAGCTATAGGAAAGGCTGGTGATATTTCATCAGGTTTTAAGTTTATTTTTCATTCTGGTTTGAATAAAAATAAAACAGAATCGAGGCAACCCAGAAGCGTTGGGTGTTGCCATCGTGGAAGCCCTTCCAAGGAGCTGTGTTTGTCATGTCTGGGGTGATGGTTTTAGGAGGGGGAGAAGCCTGAAGGGGAAGGAATGTTTTCCTTGCAGAATCCTGTGGATTTTGAGGAGGAACCCAGCCAGGGCTGCCCTCAGGCTGTGAATGGCTGCAGTGTAGTTTTGTAAGGCCTTCCCAGAAGTCAGGAGCTCCTTGGAAATGGACCCAGGCCGGCGGTGGAATGGCATCAAACAGCCTGGGGAAAGATCAGGGGGGCTGTGGGCTCCCAGATTCTCCCACATTCCCCAGGGGGAACGTTCCTGTTCCGTGATGGCACCAACACCCCGAAAACAGAGGGATCCTTGAACTCTGCCTCTGCCCCTACGTGCTGGGAAGGTTTTCCCTCGTCCCACCGATGTTCAGGAGCCTTCCAGCTGCTCCCTTTGCCAAGGATTATCAGTTTTCCCTTTTTCCATGTGGCTCCACAGCCTCGGGAGGGATCCTCCCACCCCAAACTGGTGGTGCTGGGTCCTGTCACTGCCTCAGACTGGACGAGGATCGTGATGGAAACACCTCAGGACCTCCCTGGCCCTGGCCCAAGCTGCCTTTCCAGAGCCACTGGAGCCTCTTGGCTTCTCCGTGTGCTGTGTGAGGAGGCAGAGTTCCCACTGGGAAAGGCAGCCAGCTGGACAAGGAATAATCACTGGAAAGGGTCTGGGAGAGCCATGAAAATACAGAGATAAGGAATTGTTCCGTGCTGATCGCTCCAGGGTCACACAGGAGAGCCACCAACGGCGGTGCCCAGTCAGGATTCACATTCCAGAGGCTGCTGCAGGTGCTCCCATGGAAGTGGAGCCTGCTGGAATTCCTGGACTCGGAGCAAGGCCCGTGGCAACGCAGCAAACCCACCGTGGAGTCTGGAAACTCTGAACTGGGGCTGTTTTCACTAAAAACGTCACTGCTGGCCTTGATTTACGAGCAAACAGAAGTTTGCAAACGGCTTCTCGAGCCCGGTCCAGAAATCCATGAGCCTGATGTCATGTGGAGAGGGCCCAGGACACGGAATTATTTTTATGGAGTTGTTAGCAAGTGTTATTAAAAAAAATTGAAATGTTAAACTGGATCCCGTGGAGGGGGTTTTATTTTTTTGGCTGTAGGATGGGGGGCAGAGCAAAAGTCCTGGAATGGATGTGTCATTCCAGGCTTGGACAAGACACCCCGGGTTTAGGCCACCTTCCTGGCTCCAGATGAAGAGGGGATTGCAAAAGGGGATGTGAGGAAGGCCTGGAGAGCAATAATTTTAAACAGCACTTCAGCAATGATGTCATCTCGGCTGAAAAATAATGTTAAAGTTTGGGCAAAGAGTTCCTTTGGAGCAAGAGGAGCCCGGGGCCGGCAGCCAGGGTGGGGAGGAACTGCAGCAAAATGGAAAGTCCGAAGCGTGGAAGGTCATGATGGAAACCCCATCAGAATAATCCTGAGGAAAGGTGGATGAAACCCCTGGAATTTTCTGGGAGCGTGAGGGTTACGAGGAAGTGGAGGGGAGGAAGGTGCTGCAGCCCTGGGTGGGGTGTCCACTCTTCTGTCTGGAGGTCAGAAGCCAAATCTTGGGGGAGCTGGAGCACAGGAACAGCCCAAAGGATTGTTGTGACCCCAGCCTGTGATCCCAGAGTGATCCCGAGCTCTTCTCCTGGGGCTCCACCCAAATCCAGCCAAAATCTGCATCCACCTCCTTGCCCGAGGAGGCCAAAAGGCTGAAACAACCAAGGGATGTTGTCCCAGTGGATTTGGAGAGCAAAAACACCATCTAAAAACTGCTTTGTGGGGCTGTTCCCTTCTAGGATGGCTCCTGGGCTGAACTGGTGACTCCCCCTCAGGCCAAGCTGTAGGATCAGCCCTTCCCATGGAGTTTTAAATGAATCCCCACTAATTCAGCCTTGGATAGAGCTGCACAAGCCTCGCACATTTTGTCCTTTTTTTTGTTCCCTGTTCCACTAGAGGCCACCACAAACCTCAGCTGGGGGAAAAAAACCCACAAAGAAAGCAAAGGAAGGGGCACCTGCAGCTCGAAATGACAAAAAGCTCCTGTTTTAGGAGGAGATTTAGGACTTGGATCTCCCCAGGAACAACTTCTCTTCCCGCTGTGTTGGGAGCCAGGGAATGAGCTCAGGCTGTGAGATCAGATTTTGCTGAGTGTACAGGGTTAGGCTTGTTCGTTCCTCTTTTCCAGAAGTTCCCCTCTCCGAGCCATGCCTGGATATTTGATTTCCAGGGAAATCAAATTTCTTGGGAAATCTCGGCCCTCTCGGCAGCTTTTGCCGCGTTTCGTGCTCGGACACTCGGCTTTGCCAGCAGAAAAGTTGCTTTTTGTCATTCCCAATTCTCCACCTGAGGCGTGGGGTTCCTGGAATTGTGTGTGCTTTTCCTGGAAGAAGTGGTGGAGGCTGTAATGGCTTGTGCAGAAAGCACTCCTGGGCTGAAAAGATGAATTTCGGGAGAGCTCCTGGAATTCTCTCTCCTGGTGGGTATTTCTCCGGCTGTTGGTGTCACACCCAACGTGCTCTGGCTCGAGGGAAGAGTTCAGGGAAGAACCTGACCCCGTGCTGGCCAAAGATAATTGGAATTTTAAGGAGGGAACACTGCAAAAATGCAGAGGATCGATCTGGTTTTCACGTGGAATTAAAATTAAAGGAGTTTGGGACCATCACACTTAGGCCAAAGCTGTGCCCGTGCAGTTTTTGGGTGGGAAGAGCAGTTCAGGTGAAGCAAGGACTGACTCTGGATCTCTCCATGGCCCATGATCCCGAAAATGATTGTGGAAAAAAGAGCAGCTTTGCCCTTGAGGCTGTTTTTCAGCTCTGGGTGGGGTCAGGAGGAGGCAGTGCCAGCACTCTCCAGAGCCAGTTCATTCCTCTGAGATTTCTGGGGCTGATGTTTTCTGGAAAACTCCAGAGGTTTGGATCAGTCTCCAGCCTCCCTCTTTCTGGAGGGCTTCCCACCCCTTGTGAGCCTGCACACGCCGTTTTTCCATTTCTCTGGAAGTGACAAAAAACCCCAAAACAACCCCACAGCCTGGATGATGCCGAATTTTCCTCTGAGCTCATCAAGGATGTCCAAAGCAGCACCATTTTCAGCTGGGGCCAAGAATCTGTAATGTCTCAAAGCCGAGCAAAATAAAACGAGTGCGTGAGAAGAGATGGGTGATAAGGGGAGCTGAGGGGGTGGGAGCCAGGAAAAGGATGGGTTTGGGAGCCAGTGGTGGTCCCAAAAAGCCATGAGGGGGTGAAATCAGCACTTCCACCAGTGCAGCTGTTTGTCTGAACCTCTTTAATGAATTCTTTTGATTTGCATTTGGTAATGAGCTTTAGGAAGGAGCTGCAGCTCCGAAGCGTTGCGGGGCTGAGAGGGGAGATGCTCCTGCATGGAAGCGTTTCCCACTGTTCCCTCACTGCTCCAGGCTTTTATTTCTGGAAATTCCCTTTTTTTTTGTTTTTTTTTCTTATTTGGAAATTCATCTTTTTATTGGAGGAAATCTTTCTTTGGAGAGAGAGACAAAGTGCTCCTGCTCCTGAGGGTGTCCCTGTCCTTCCCCACGCCCGGAGCATCTCTGTGGATCCATTCTGGTCCCAGCCAGAATTATCCTTGCTGGAAAACCTCTGGAATGCCTCAGGAAATCCCTGGAAAGGGGACAGCAGTGTGAGGAACTGATACACCAGGGGATTGTCCCTCTCTGCTCGGCCCCCAGGAGCTGGAATCCTTCCGTGCTCAGGATTTTGGGAGCAGTTCCTGAAGGCGTTAAAGGCAGTTTTTGGGAAGAAAACTTCATTCTGGTTTGCTGGGGATTAAAGATCAGCTGAAAGGGGGGACAGGCAGAAAGGATTGAGGCAAAGCTCTGCTCCACCACCCTCAGAAGAGGAAGAATTTTATGATAAATCCATTTCCTTATTCAAGATTCTTATTTTGCATGAGGATAACGAGACCACTTCAGAGAGAACAACATGGAAAATTTGCTGGTGCTTCCTCTACCCCTCTATTCTTTGTGTCCTCCAGGAATCCCTGATCCCACAGCAAAAAAAACCCCACCTATCCCAGAGAATTTTCATTGTAATTCAGGGAGGTTTTCTTCCCCATTTTCCTATCGAAGAAAAAGCCCTTTTTCCCTCACGCAGATGTTAAATGACTCCTGTTAAAACTGAATTTAAGTGAAATTAAGTGAATTTAATCTCTTCCTGAGACGAGACAGAGAATATTACATTTGATAATCAATTTATTTCCCCCTTTTCTCTGTCCCACCTGGTATTTTGAGTTGGGAGAAAGGGAATTAACACACAGTGATCGATCCTTTCTTCCTCTCCTTACAACCTAAATCTCATTTCCAGCAGGGAAAAGGTTTCAATCTCCTGCCAAGAGCTGGCTGCAAAACCATTTGTACAGAGCACCTCTTTGATCACTGGTGTCCTGAAAAGACCTGATTGCTGGGTTTGCCTTTTTCCAGCTGTTAAATTATCCCAGATATCTTCCTGCTGGATTTGCTGGGGGGGCGCTTTTTTAATGGGAAAAAGGGAAAATGGGAGTGGAAACCCAGCCCCTGTTGCAGTCAGGGAGAGGAAGAGGCAAGAGATGTGGCATTAATCTTGAATTAATTCATTAAAAGCTGCTTTTTTTTTTTTTGCTGTGTGTATTCAGGAGAGCTGGGCAGGTTTGCTTAATAAAACCCCTGGCGTGGAAAATATCCCAATGTTCCCTTGGGATGCCCTCAGAAAGGGCAGCTTTGTGGGCAGTGTGGCCACAGTTCCTGGGAAAGGCGACTCCCAGCTCCCCACTTCTCATCCCTGTGGGGCAGGACAGGCTGAGAAATCCCAGTTTTCCCTGGGGGATGTGCCCAGCTCTGTCTCCAGGGGATGGAGGCTCCGTTCCTCGGCTCCCTGGAAAAAACAAGGTGAATATTTCCCTTTTTTCCTTTGGCTTTGGCCGTGCTCCCTGTCCCTGTTATGAGGGGGGAACGTTGTCGGGTTCTTGGGATCCTCCCAGCGGAAAGGAGCGATGGAAGCTCTGTTTTGGATGTTCCCAGCTGTGCCAGGAGGCAGCAACTTGAGGATACCAAATCCTCATCTGGGAGATCTTTGAGAGCGCAGAAATGTCCTTTTTCCTACCCAAAATGTGCATTTTTGGGCAGCTCCTGAGCCCACCGTGTGCAGGCAGCTCCGGCGGCGTCGGAGCGAGGAGATTCCCAGGATCCCTCAGCTCCAGGGTTCTGCCTGTCCAGGGGTCGGTGCCAGATGTTCCTTTGGAGTTAATAATTCTTGGGATGCGTTCAAAGCCAGCTCAGTGCTCCCTAAGAGAGGTCCCAAAGCTATTAAAGAGTGGACGTGCTGTCTGCCCACCTCCCCCGTGAGCTCAGAGCCCTGAGCACTTCCAGTCCTGCCTGCGAGGAGCCAATTCCTGTTTACTCCCTGCCTGCAGACCCCTGGATTCCAAAATTAGGAGCTTGGACCACAGAGATCAATGGGATGCATCATTTAGGGGAAGAAGGAAAAGCCAGGCTGCTCCGAAGAGCTTTGGTTTTTAAGCTCTGCCATCCCGAGGAGTTTTGGGAACACGGAGCAGTAAATCTGTGTTATTGTCATTATGGCTCTGGGAGGTGTTTTTCAGGAGAAAATCCCAAAAAAACCCGGGAGATTGCAGCCAAAGGACTTTTACTGGGAAAACCTGAACACTCTGAGCATTAAAGTCTCAAGAATAATTCCCAGCAAGCCGTGATGGCTTCACCCTCTGATCATTTTTGCATCTCTCTCAGACAAAACATCCCTCAGCCTTCCCCCGATTTTCCAGTACAATTCCAGTTAATTATTCCCGGTTTCCTCGGCGTGTCTGAGCTCCCGCTGGCTGCTGGAGGAAGAGGAGCTCATTGTTACAAATGAGCTTAATCCAGAGCTCCAAATCTTTATTGTCCCTGCTAGAAAATGGCATGAATAGCAAAGGAAAAAATGCGGGACGTTTCCTGTAGGGTTTGAACGACCCTCCTGGGTGTGGGATTGCGCCATGTGCCGGGGAATTGCTTGGAGCAGGGTGGCTCTGGCAGCGTTCCCACCCCCATCTGCAAGGCTCGTTACTGGAGAGGCCGGGAAGGATGGGACACAGCTCTTCCCCATCCCAGTGTGCCCCTGGGATTTGTCACCCTTTGTCCCTGCCGGCTCCCAGAGGGAGTTTGTGGGATCTTCTTTGGCCTCCTGCCCTCGGCGTGGTCAAGTCCAGAAAAATTCCAGGTGTCTCGGTTCTTCTCCTGGGACAGGATCCTGCTGACTCAAAGGGCTCTGGCGTTTGGGAAGGTTTGGGATCACCAGTGTGGGACTGGGAATGTCTGACAGTGCTGGGGCCTGCCTAGGGGCACAGAGGAGATTCTGGATCCAGCAGAGCTCCTGGCTCGTGTTTTAATGCAGGATCACGTCCAGGGTGATCCCGGATCCCTGGTTCTGGGTAAACCTTGGACCTGTGGCTTGTCACTGGTGTCACCTCCTGCTGTTCCCGAGCAGATTCCCTGGATGTGCTGCAGGTGACCAAATAACCCAGCCCACCTGGGGGTCTCCAGGAGCCCCTCCATTCCTCCCGCTGCTCCCTGAGCTCTGGAAGTTCAGGATCACCCCCGTTCTCCCTGTGCTCTCACTTTTTATCCCACACAATCCCAGGCTGGATTGGGCTGGAAGGGCCCTAAATCCCATCTCATCCCACCCCGTGCCTGTTCCTTGCTCTCAGGAGACTCCCACCGAGGTAACCAGGCCAGGACTGGCTTTTCCCTGTCCCATTCCCCTTCCATCCATTGTAACCAGGCCAGGACTGGCTTTTCCCTGTCCCATTCCCCTTCCATCCATTGTAACCAGGCCAGGA